>JBBMFX010000007.1:9844935-9861518 GCA_037832545.1 Rhabdalestes septentrionalis | reverse complement strand
ACACACACACACACACACACACACACACACACACACACACACACACACACACACACACACACACACATACACACACAAATACACACACACACACACACACACACACACACACACACACACACAGAAATGCACAAACTCCCACAGAGAGAAAGATGACTCTGATGATATTCTCAAAAGGTTGATATTCCCTAAAAGAGAAGTAGACGCTTACCACGGTTTGAATATTCCATGAGAAAATGTTTATTCAGTAGTGTTTCTTATTACAACACTGCTATCGTAATTCACCGCTTTCATAATGTTGCCATTATCACTCATGCTTATGAAGCACGATCCGTCGCATCTTTCTGTTGTACAAATGTCCTCAAATGCCCAAAAATGGGAACCTGTTTTGAAACAGTAGGCACTTCAAGGGCGTTTAAACATTTGTGAATACACATTTTCATAGACTTTTTTTAAACTAACATATTACATTTAATATGTTGTATATAAATAATTATATTCTATAAATTATCGTATATTAACATATACAGATAAGTCATTGACTTGAAACGGTTGGGACCTTAAAGGAAATTAAGCATAAAGGAACATGAAAAGGAATTAGGATGCAATCATGGAATTATCACCACAAAACTGTTTAAGTCTTTGGAAAATGATGACTGTTTATCAGTATAATAACAGTAAAGAAGTGCCTGGCTATTAGAAAGGTGGCCCTGTTAGGGGAATATGAAAAATGAACACAGCAAAGGAGCACTACAGGTGTAATAACCAAGAGAAAAAATGAAGTGCACTTATGTTGGGGATCTCCCTATACGACTTATTCTGGATTATAATCCAGCACATTTTCACTTCTCATTTTTCCTTCTCAGTAAATCATCAGTCATCCTCATTCCACTGACAATATGTAGAGGCTGACCTTTTGACTCCAGATCACATGAAAGCACCACCAAATTTCGTCATTAAACAATTAAGACCGTAAACATGAGAAGTTTTTACTAACATGACTGAACAAATACAAGAGTTTCAGTGTAGCTCCAGCCTCAGACACTCAGAGTCCCAGACATTACGATGTAAACCTCAGTGTAAATTAACCAAAAGCTTGTGGACGACATTAATGTCTCGATTTATGGAAATAATGTGAGCACCAAAGTGAAGAGTTTCCAGACTCAAGCTTGAATTTGACTCAAGATGTCAGTTGCTTTATTACATGTGTCTAATTCACTGGTGTGATTTCAATATGAAAAATCTTGTTAAAGTTTGGCCTAAAGCATCCCCACACATTTAATCTAAGAGTGCTAAAGTCATTGCCTTCAAAGTCTGCAAGCACAGCGCCTGAACTCTACATGATTGACATTTTTAACATTTGAAGACTAAGACTGTTTAATGATGAAAATGGGATGGCGCTTTCACGATTAACAGCTTATGTGGGGAAAAAATATTTTGAAAAATCTTGAGTTTGACTCAAGCTAGAGGGCATAAAAACAAGGAATAAAGAGACAGTGACATTAGATTTGCTCAAAGAAAAGTGTCAAGTGGCACTGCATACTCAGTGAGTTACATTAGCTTGCATAGCAACTTAGGAATGAGAAAGAAAGAGAGAGAAAGAGAGGATAAAAAGAGACACACACACAAAGTGAGCAAGAAAGAGAAAGAGAGAGAGAGCGAGAGCGAGAGAGAGAGAGAGAGAGAGAGAGAGAGAGAGAGAGAGAGAGAGAGAGAGAGAGAGAGAGAGAGAGCTGAAGCATTTAAAGATTTGTTCTTGGCTTGGTTTAAAAAAAGGAAATTAGGAAATTTGTACATCTGGAAATTTTGAGTCTGGAGATATTCCTTCCAAAATGAAATAAGAGTACTGTAAATAAGAAAATTGTCCTAACGGATACAGATTTGACAAAAGTATACAAATTTAGGGTGGAAAAACATTAAACTTTACAAAATGAAAAAAATCCAGTATCTAAATCATGAATGTGGTCAGCACTGACATTTTATGTAATGGAGAAACTGCAAAAATTTGATCAGGGCAATTATTTAAACTTAAAAGAGGAATTACAGTTATAATCCATATTATAATTTCCTTGCTGCTTGGTTTTTTCCTAAAAAATACATACCTTTACAGTTACAAAGTAGTCAATGAATGAAGTCATGAGTAAAGATCTGCTGTTTTATATTACACATTATTTTCTCCAACAATTTCAAAATTCAAAAAAGAAACAAATTGTAATCCAAATTGAAAACACAAGGGCTGATTGGCTTTATAAAGCAAAAATAACTTTGTTATTAAATACGATTCCCAATAAAACTCTCCTCAGTCTTGTTTCATTCCAGCTTTTCATTTAAAGAAACTGAGGAACTGGTTGTCACACGGATGTTAATGTTAAGAGTGATTGGTCATTTAGGCATAGAACTCCTTGGTTGGAGCCTTCTGATAGGCTGTACTAGGTGGTTTACGCTCCCCCAGATCGTAGCTGCCCTCATCCTTCTTCCTCATGCGGTACACCAAGAGGAGAATCAGAAAGATGGCAAAGAGAAAGCCGATCACACCTCCAGCTATTACAGCTATGGAAATAAAAGAGAAGAAAGAAACAATCAAATTACACTCTTATATGAAAAAACATATATGAAGAAAATACACATATCGGTAACACATTGTAATAAAGTTTCCTTAGCTTAACATTACCTGCCCATTAATAGCTATAAAAAAACTATTATTTAAACCCTTATAAATGTTTATTGTTCTTGTAATTGTTGATGTGTGCATTCATGTTTTTATCACAATTCTCAAATTCTTTTTTCAGTTTCTTTATCAGAAAATATATGAACAAATAGTACCTGAAAATCATTAAACTGAACATACCTGCCAGCACCTCTGTCCTCTGGAAAATGCGCCTGTCATGGTTCTTTTCAGTTTTCTCTGAGAAACCAGGGGAACTGCTGGTGCTGGTGGCTACAGTACTGTCCTGAGTCTCTTCAGTCTGACTTTCTGTTGGACTATTAGAGACCTAGAAAGGATTCAGGTAAAATTAGGTAGATTATTACTATGAACCACTAGGGCTGGGTTTATTTGCCGATTTTCTGAATCAATCTGATTCTGATTCACAAGGTCATGATCCGATTCGATTCTCGATCAGATTCGTTTTCGATTCATTTACAGATTTCTTTGTGTTTATACTAGTTTGTCTTGATTATAAATGGACTTGAGTGGAGGATATCCCTATGCTGACTGACTGTACTGCGTGTTTTATAGCTTTCCTTACGCGGTCGCAAGCAGTAGTGGCGACAGGAAAAGAACGATCCTCGAATTTTTGAATCACTATCATATTTTTTGAACGAGAATTGATATTAATCGGTGAATCAATATTTTTAACCCAGCCCTATGAACCATTATATAGAAAGGAGTCCAGATGTAATAGGACAATTACACTGTAGTTATTTAGATCATTGCTTCGTGAAACTGCCTGTATTAGAGGCTTGGAAGAGCTTCATTACAGAAAAGCAAACGATAATTGGGGCGGCAGTATAAATGTATATATCGGGCTTTGGTTGCTGTGTTAGTCATAGAATAAAATACTAATGGGCTGAGAAAAGCATGTAAAGCTGACAAATGACAGTAAAATCTGAATAAGGTGTCACAAAGTATAGCGCAGCCAAAGAGCTGTGCCAGCCTGTCACCTCAACTCACACAAGTGCAAAAATGAATAGAAAATTTGTTACTACTACATGTCTATTAGACATTCTGACACAATCTATGACAAGTGAAAACACCTTCAGAAAGAAATGAATTCCAGTATGAAGGTGATATATTGTTTACAGGAAATGCATGTTTACCTCTTTATCCACTGGGTCCTCCATTGTGGTGTCCATGGCTGATGCTACCTCTGTGAGTGAGGACGTCTCCAGTTGGGGGCTGCTGGTTTGGGTGAAGCGGTCAAAAGGGGGACTCAATGTCGACACATCCTCATCATCGTTATCACTGAAACCTGGTTGTAATTAACAATGGACAGAAAATGTATTAAATTGCATGCAAACAATATGTCTATGTATGCACACAGTCCTTCCAATTAGTGGAGCAGCTGAGGTGCATTCTCTTGAGAGACGGAGATCCATTCCTCACTTTCGGTGACGACCGGCATTTATGATCATCCAACATCAGTACCAGACCTCACTAAACTAACAAGTTCCTCACAACAAAGTTCTAATATGTAACGTAAAGACTTCCCAGAAAAACAGAGGCTTTTGCTGCAGCAAACTCCTTTGACAGCATAAAAAATGCATAATTCACTGATGCTAGGTATACACTGCAGTACAAACCTGAATGATAATCATACTTTCAAATGTTAAATACTGTGTGATTCTCATTTTTTAGATGTAAAGCACCTTTTGGTAGGGATGGGTATCGTTAAGGTTTTAACGGTATAACTACTTCTACCGATACCACTTATCGATCGGTGCATCTGTATTCCTATCGGTACTTTTTGTTGATTTTTTTTTTTACTTACACTTTTACTTTCACTTTAACCCTAAAGCTAACCCAAAAAATCTGGACTCACTACACTCACTACAAATTAAGTGTAACAATACTTTGGACCATTTGGCTCTTTCTGCCACCGTCACTCCATAAGCGCCAGCTCTCTCGTGTTGTGTGTGCAAGAGTTCTCCCATGTTGTGTGTGCGTGTGTGAGTTCTCCCGTGTTTTATGTGAGTGTGTGTGTGTGTGCGCGTCCAAGTTATTTCGTGTTGTGTGTGTGTGTGCACTCGAGTTCTCCCGTGTTGTGTGGGTGTGTGTGTGTGTGTGTGAGTTCTCTCATGTAGTGTGTGTGTGTGCGTGAATTCTCTCATGAAGTGTGTGTGTGTGCGGTCTCTCGTGTTGTGTGTGTGTGCGCGCGAGTTCTCTCATGTTGTGTGTGTGCGCGATCTCTCTAGTGTCGAGGTTTTTTTTATTTCTCCAGTACCGACAGCAGAACCGTTAATGTCAGAGCTTATTGATAATCTGGTCTTTTATAATAAGACACCAGGGCTGATTAAGTACTGGTTTTCGGTACCCATCTCTACCTATTGGTGTATCTCGCTCACTCAGTCACTCACTCACACTTTCACTCACTTACTTACACTCACAAGATTTTACAAGATTTTACAAGATACTTACAAGATTCACCACACGGTTTCAATGCTTCATAAGAATGGCTTTTTGCATTACTTTAGTGGACAATTTAGTTAAAGTGAAAAGTAAATAGTCTTCTGCAACAGTGTCTTAACAAAACTGACAACAAAACACGTTCACATTTAAAACAGGTTATATTATGAGCAGTAAACGGTAGTATCTTAGTTAGAATGAGCTTAATGTGATGCTATATAAAGAAACACAATATTTTCAATAAATGATCTATCAAATGAACACTTGCATTGATTCTGGTGAAAGAAATTATACCATTAGTAGAAGATAAGTTTTAATTCCTGTAAGTTCTACACACAGAATAGAAGTAAACATCCTTCTCCAAGGCAAAGGCTCTCTATTTTCAGTGAAAGGTGTAGCTCTTGACTACCGTGAGAAAGAGAGGGAGCAAATTCATTAATAATGCAGGACTTATGTATGGACCAGACACCTGCTGGATAACACCATGGTCTTGGCTGACCGCTTCTGACCGCAGGTGCAACATCTGTGCACTCTTCAAACTACTACCATTGTCAAGCAGCCAGCAGGCAGCCCTATCTGCTTCCAATAGCCACAGAGAAAGCACCACAGTAATTTAGACTCATTGTTACAGGCTTAATGAGCTGTGCCAACATCGCCACACTCTGGGCCCTAAGTCCCTCGCCAGACTTAAAATCTACAATAAACTCAATAGTTACAACACTACTGCTGCACTCATAACACTTAACAAGGAGTCTGCATTTGTATGATGAAAAAAATTTTAAGCACTAACTGATTGCTTGCTAACTGAGGCCCTGCAGATCAGCTTCTCACTCAAAAATGTAATGCTTTACAATTCAGTATAATATACAATAAAATACAAAGTGAAAATATAAACCACTACAATATAATGCAATATGTATTTTCCATGAGGCAACATGGAAAAAGTTTGGTATGATTCTTTTTACAAATCCAAATCCTGATCCATCTGTGCCTGGTTGTGGTGTCAAAAATATTTTTTTGCACATTACCATAAAAAATTCTGAATCACAAAACTTCATTGATCAAAGAGGAAGTTACTTATGTTGGGACTGCACAGACACACCATGACAAGTACTTAAAGTGGTGCCTTGCTTATGAGTTTAATTCCTTCTGTGACGCTTAAATCAATTTTTCCCTTTGAAATGAATTGAAATCCCATTCATCCATTCCGGACCACCAAACAACACAGAATTTTTTGTTGTATGTTTTTAAATAAGAAAAACATCCTTCCAAATAATGAATATTATTTGTTATCCTGTTTTTTTATAATTTCAGCTCTCAGCTCAAACAAAAAAACCCTTTCATGGGGACACTCGGAAGTCAATGTACCACTGTATTCGATTACAGCACATAGATATATAGATAGGTAGTAGTTAGAGATTAATAATATATAGAGATAAATAGTGATAGAGATAAGTGATATTGTACATGGTAATATTATTAGAGCACCTGAAGAGCAATCTCTCAGATGTTGCACATACTGATAATGATTTAGCACCCCGCAAGAAATTGCACATGATGTTGCATGATCTTTAACAATCTTTGGAAAGGTCTTGATGAAAATATAGGGTAAATATTTTAGAAGGCACTGTTGAACTGGTAAATTGCCTTTCCATAGGTACAGTTTTACTCTGCATTTTGTTTTATATTAAGATTTACAGACAGCACTTATGGATAGATGATTGCATTTGACAATAAATGTTGTTCATCTTTTTTTTTAGCTCCATCCATACATCTGGTACCTTGGCAATAAGGGTAAACAAATGGACATGCATGTATGATATGACCTACACGAAAACCTTACATTTATTTTTGTTGTTCTTTACATTATTTTAAGATTTATAAAATACATGTTCTCACAATTTCATGAAGAGTAGTATAGAAATTTCTCATAATTACCTGGAATTCTATTAATATCTATTAGAAGTTATGAATGTGTTTTTCTTGTATGTCTATCATAACTATTACTGATAGTTAGTCTATACTTCAAAATAACCTGATATTTAGGATAATATGTGAGGCCTACCTGATCCTGAGCCAGAGTTGAAGTCGTCATCATCAACAGGATAATCACCCGACTGCTGTTCCTCAAGGTAGAGGTCATCAGTGGAGGCGAGCTGACCTGATACCTGTGAAAATAAAAGAACACAACATTATGCTTCACATTAAGCCTCATGTTAAAAATGTAGCTGAAAATCCCTGTGGAAAAAAACCCAGAAACTGTGTCAGCATGACCACTCCTTAAAATAATTCTAAACCTACTGACAATCATCCTGCTTCCACGGCATAGCTTAGAGTGCTACCCATATCATCTTCTGGATTGGATTAATACCCGAAATAGCAAATAAAAATAACTAGATTTCAGGTTTTCATTCACATACCAAAATCCAATCAAACGATTTTTTAATACTGGCCTCTGGTGTTGTAGCGCCAAAGGCAGCCCACTGACTGCAGTAATTTGACACCAGGCCTTTTAAACTAAGTAGTATTTAAGTTTAAACAGAACATTTAAATTTGAAGTGCTAAAATTTTAACAAGCCTTAAAGCACTATGGTAAACATAATGGCAGATCTGATACCCAAACCCTTATCTATATGTCTATATTAGTGGTGCAACGAATCACTGTTGATCCATGATCCGAACCGAACTCTATCCTCGGTTCGGCACGCACATGAAAAAAAAAAAATTCACCTGTATGGTGTGCGTGTCAGTGTGTCAAGCGATAGCGGTCCAAGTGGAGGAGCAGAGGAGCTTGGGAAACCTCCAGCATCACGTATATCTCATGTACGGGAGCATTTTACCTTCCCCCTTAAATATTTTGATGGGAAAGGGTGGTGGATAAATGGTGGACAAACCCACCACAGTGGACTTCGAGGGCAATGGAAAGCTACGTGACCGGGACCACTCAGTACATAACAGTGAACTGGGATGTATGAAGCCCTGTACTGCACTTTGTGACAATTGCCCCAGAAAATGTAGACATCCTTGTCTGTTTGGAAAGTTATAAGGGCACGTCTGCTTTGCTTTCTTTCTTCTTTGTTGATGATGTGGATATAATGTGATGTGGTTTTTATTTAATTCTCCATGTTCAAAGTAAGAAGCAGTGATACCTTAAATTGAATTTTAAGTTGTTCTTGATTGTGTCCACATCAAAGTAAATAATTATCATACCCTATATTGCAACCTGATTAGTTTTTATATAATTATGTTGAATGAGTCTTGAGTTTAATGTTTTTTAATGGGCAATCATACTTAAATAAATAAATTTAAATTAAGTTAAATTTGACTTGTCTTTTTTCTTTTTTTGCTGATCCAAAAATTGATCCGATCCGTGACTTAAAACGTTTTGATACGTTGCACCACTCGTATATATGCAGGAAACAAGTTTTAGCATACATCCTTGCTGAATAATATAACTGGAGAAGAGAGACAAAGACTGCAAGGTCCCACTCGCATCTGTTTCCCAGGAAACCACAAAGAAAGTGGGGAATTTTGACTATTTTGTTTAAAACTAAATCAGCACACACGCTTCCTGACCTGCTGAAACCATCTCAAAAACTGGTGTTTCAGAAATTTGCTGAAAACAATCGGTTTTGGCACTTTGACTCTGAACCAGCATTTCAAAGCTGTGAGGAGGAGAGAGGATTAGCAGACGGGCGTGCGCTTCTCTCACTCAAACACAAAAACACTCTGAGACATCCATTATACGACAGACATTTATTAAGAGCACAGACTGTGCTAGACACATGTTCTCTGAACCTATGAGCCCATCTTTATTCAGACTCTGCACTCAGTTTCTGTCAACGTGACAACACTGTGGTGCCACCCTTCCTCCTTTCACACCAATATCAGGTCTTTTCAACCATGCGATGCTTTAGAAAATCTGCAATTAGTCTGCTGACAATAGTCGGGTTGTGATCTGTGCACCTCATGTTGTCATTGTGTAAGTGTGTGTGTGTGTTCATACATTTTCCAAAAATGTAACAAAGTAAGCAGTAAGGCAGACATTAATTGCACACATGCACACGAGAGAGTGAATCTATTCACTAAGGTGTCAGTCGCTGACGCTGATTTGACAAGGCTCAGTTTCAGGGCTCACTCACATGGAGAAATGACTTTGGATGAAAATGTGTGAGACAGACCATCAACAGAAGGAAAGAGAGAGTGGTTTAAATGTAAAAGTGGCCTTGTATTAAGGACACACAGTCAGAATCAGCACATTGCTCCAAACATGCAACTGCAATCAGCCAATGTATTATTTTGCCTGATCTTTGCTTTCTTCAACTTGAATAACATGAGCCAAAGAAAAGCACTCAAGGCACATTTGAATGCTGCTGTTATGCCCGTAACAAAATTAGCCAATGGGCTAAATAATCAGTCTCCCAAGGCAAATATTAATCAAATTAATCAAATAAATGAAATATTTTAAATTCTTCTTTGTGTACTCATTGTTATTATTACAATTAGTAGAAGTATTATTATTGGTTGTAGCAGTGGTAGTATTAGTAATAGTATTGGTAGTAGTAATAGGAGTAGCAGTAGCAGTAGTTGTAGTAGTAGTAGTAATAGAAGTACTAGAGGAGTAGCAGTGATCTTATTGGGCAGCTCAGTGCACTTGGAGGTGCACACTAAAGGCGAATTCTGTTATTTTGGCTAACATACACTTCCACCAACTAGCATAACACTGAATGATACCCACCCAGAGAGAGAAAACATTATAGATTCCTGTCCCCTGATGGCTGTGGCATCAGTGGGAATCAAACTGGAATTTAATACAGTATCCAAAGATAAGTTCATTTTTGTGTGTATTTCGAGTAAATTTCAATGCCTTGGCATGCGGCTGTTTTTGTGGGACCTTAGAACTGTCCTTCTCATCAATCATTTAAAGTGGTAATCACTTTAGAATGTACATTTTCTTCATCTCCATACATAAACCATTATTGCTTTTTACTTCTTACCGTTAAGGCTACCTTCAAAGGTGGCCATGCTGGAAAAGAAGGATGTGATTATTTCAGGATTTGTCATCCTGGCAAATACGCAAAAAATTTAGGCAGGCTTCATATGGAGGTTGTGCTTCAGTGAGTCATGAAGTCAATGCATAAATTTTCGTTTGTTCCAAAATGCCAGTGCATCAGGCTGTCTCAGATTTCTTTCTCTTGAAACAAAATAATTCTGGTTTGTGTTCACCCAACAGAATATGAGAGTAGGATTTTCTAGCAGGGAAATTAAGCAGACTTTCTGATGAACTGCGTAATGAAGTATGATTATCTTTGAGTCTCTCCAGACAGCTGGATACCTCTTTACAAGATCACAGGCATTTCAAACATTGTGTTTGCATGCACAACTGCATTCATGAAAGCCAAATCCGAAGGGTTCATTACCTGATAGCTTTGTGATATATAAAGAATTGCAGTACGTCAGGAAGTAATATGCACTGCAGGCAGAGAATAGCTGTGAAAAAGAAATGAACCCATATTTAGAAGGAGAGAGATTTCCTCTTATAAAGCTTCAGATAGAGGCATTTGGCTGCTAGGTACAGAGCGGAAGTGAGGAAGAAATAATTTCAATTGTTAATTGCTTTCAAAATTAATGGCCAGACTATAGCAACCAGCCATTTTTTTTCTTTTTGGCCAATCTGTCCATTTTGAGGTAAACAGTGTAACATTGGTGCTGTATTTGAATGATGTGGCTGGTATTTAGCAAATTTTAATAGATAATCATCACGTTTGGGCACCCTCTGGGCTAAAATCGCACCGCCTGAATGTTTCTTGTAGCCAGTTAATTTAGTGAATCAGTTTTCAAGCTGTTAGGAAGATATTTATTCTTCTTCTTGTAAAAACCTTCTAGTGTTGGAATTCATAGGTCATCCTCCAAGTACAGCAAGATTAAGATGTATTATTTAAGATACAGTATTTAATTTGGCAACTCTTTCTCATTTACGAATTTAAAAAGCAATGTCTTGAAGAGCAAATCATATTATTTAGATGCCAATATAAATAACAGGGAATGTGCTACTCTGATTCTTGTGTGCATTTTGCCCACATTGTATGAGCTTCCCAATGTTAGCCATACTGTGAAAATAAATAATGAAATAAATAGACTAAACTTTGGTCAATAGGCAGATAAACCATAGGTGGTTATCAATTTGGCCATCAGATTATTATCAGCCATTAAAATTGAGGATCTAATCTCAGCACTGGCAACAATGATATGCCTAACGCTTTGAATGCATAATAAAAGTCTTCAAGAAAATTAGGCTACTTAATCGTTATTGTTGTGTGCAGTGTTAATTTCAACTCTTTTGGTAAAGTGAGCATATGTGGTGGAATCACAAGTTATATCCTTCAACAAACTGTATTATATTTTGGTGCACCAAAATGGTTTTAATGAAAATGAAGGCATAACATTACTCAGCTATATAATCGCAATGTGATATTTTTGTCAATATCATACAGCCCTAGACAAAAGTGAGAGGGTGATGGTTGGAGTGTGTTGAATAATATCTCCCATTCCAAAACAAACTCCTGTCAGCCATATGAAGGTAAGAGTGGCATTCCTCAGCTCTGGGCTGCAGCACAAGTGAGGTATTGTGCTCCGGTCTGAGTCGCTCCTTTCAGTGAGCGCCAGCACTACAGCTGGACAGGAAACGCTAAAACTCACAGTCCACTCTCTACTCTCTGCTCCAAACAGCTTGGCCAAACACGGTCAAACTCCATCTCTCTCTCTCTCTCTCTCTCTCTCTCTCTCTCTGTCTCTGTCTCCCACACACAGATTTCCAATCTTTTTTTATTCTCTGGCTGTGTCCAAACCGAAGGCAGCTGTCTCGATGCCTTGTTGCGCATGCTGCCTCTTAAGTCAGCACCTTAAAAGGCAGGATTGTGAAGAATTACCTCAAGCTGAACTGTATTTCAGGTAGTTATATTTAACCATGTCTTGGTGACATCCATCTCCAGAAAATAGCCTGAGAAGGCAGCATTTGGTATGTTCTGACACAGCCTGTAATACATGGACACATTCAGTACTTGCCTAGTATGTCACACACATACGCAAAGCATTAATTCTGCTGTATGCCATCGTCAAGTCCCACAGCACAAACACAATGGAAAAACAGATCTGCACGACGGACTCTGCCAGCCATCCTCAAAAGTAATAAACGCAGGGAGGAGTATTTGCTGCTGATTTAAAAGAGCTCAATAATTCAAAAGATAGGAAACATTTTTTTCCCCAAATGCTGAGAGGTGAAAACCTCACTGTTAACCACAGCAAGGAAAAAAAGACTGATGTCAGCTCCAAAACGTTTTACCTTATAAACATCCCTGCTATCATAATATTTAAAAAGGGCACTTTCTCACGTCAGACCCAAAACCCGAATGGGCTGAATTGCTGACCACTGCAGAGACGAGGTTCGCTAAAAGACTGAATAAGTGCTTCTGCCAAAAGAATAAATATATATTTAAAGTTCATGGTCATTGCCTCTTTCTACGACAGGTCCTAGTGGTGCTCATGGAATTTAAAAGAGTGAGTGATAGAGGAGTAAACCTTACCTGTAAAGCAATTCAGTGATTTATTGAATCTCACGTTTCACAGCATTTTAATTCCACTCTTTGGTACAACTCCAGATTATTAAAAAAAGATCCCTCTGTGCATAAATGTTCTGTTTTTTGAAGGCTGCTGGTAGTTTGTTTCACCAAAAATATCTTCTAAATATCAGAATTTGGGCTTACGGTACATCATTTCACAGCTTTTGGAACAAAATTCATTATTTGATGAAAGATATTGCTTAAGAAGCAGATGGAACAAGTTAACCAGTTACCACTAACATCACTGCAAAATAAGAAAAACAAAGACCTTCAAGTTATCCTTTAAATAGATCTGGGATTGTAAAACTAATTAAATGTGTGCATGAGTAGGAGACATTTGCACCTGTGTGTGCATGTGCATGGTAGTTTGAACATCAGAACTGACACACGTCACAGTCCAACGTAATCCCTCTGCCTCAACCAGTTAATCAAGTAATGAGAGAAACAGTAGTGCAACAACAGATAAAAACATAAAATAATTACTACTTATACATTTTACAACAATATATGTGTGACTCAATGAGGCAGTGCATTATATGGTCAAAGCTTTTAAACTGTGCTCTCCTCTCTGCTGACTAAACATAACACTGATGGAATGCAGTGGAATCTTTAATCATTTGTAAAATAGCATAGGTTGGTCTCTGATTAAGATATAGCAACAAAGTGACACATTTGTGAAGCCAAAAAATGCAGCTTCACAATTTGAAAAAAAATCTGAATGGCAGAGCGATTGTGGAATACAGAACAATACAACAAAGGTGTTTGAATATAACAAAATTGGGGCTTGAAAATAGCAAAACAACTTATTGTATACTTTACTGAATGTTTTAAGCTATTATAGATTAGATACTATTGTTTCTATTCCCAAATTAAATCAGGTGAAATCCTACCTCCAGATCAGCATGTCTTTAATGAGTGAGCTCTGCATGGAAGACAATCCAGTTTCCACTAGCATGGCAAACCACTGTCTACACAAAACACATATACATGGACACGCTCACACCTGCACACGTAAACACACCCCCAAGAACTTCAACCAATAAGACATAATGAAGCAAAAATTTGCTTACAAAACAGCGCTGTAAAGAACTGACCGCTTTCAATTAACCTTCTGAAGGTTTCTTGGTGTAAGGGATGTCCTGTGACACTGATACCATGACCAGGATAACACCTGTTTAATCACATCACTGAATGAGAGAAAAGTGAGAGGAGTGTGTAGGACGTAAGCTCATTCCATTTGCTACACAAGCCTTGCTTTATTCATACTAATAATATGAATACTACTGAACCCTGAAAAAGCAGCAGCTCTAGCAGGCAGACGTCTCACAGAGATTCACAAAAGCTCATTTGTTTTGATATGATGGAGTGGTGCCTCGATTCGATGTGCTGTTCAATATAAGAAGAACATGAAATCGCTTCAAGTGCGTCTTATACGAATTAAAATATTAATGTTTCTTATTTATGTTTATTAGATCAATCCATATCATTAAGCATCATTAGATTATGATGCTACTTAAACCACTTATGCTTAAATTTAAGCACATGCAAAAAAAATTATAAAATAAAAGATGTAATTCATTTGATACTAAACAGTATGTGAAAATGTAAACAATACAATCATTTTAAGCATATCTCATTTAAAGCCTTTCCTGGAAAGCACGGTCAAAGGTCAAAACCAGGCTTATGCTATGAACACTTAATGACTGGGCTTCTTTTCGGATGTCACTTAATTTTAAGGCTTGGAATACTATTGCATTTAAGCCTTCTAGAAAATTAACAATGAACATACTGTTTTTATAATTTCTGTATTGCTGTTGTGGGTGTGATAACGAACCTTTTACTCGTAAATCAGCCCTTTTTGTTGAATAACAGAATATCTTCTGTGCTGAAGAGGTTCTGACTTTAGACTCTTCTGGGTCTATTACAGTAACTCTGCCAGATGTGGGACACCACACCTAAGACCTGACAGGATTAGGCCAGACATCAAAACCACAGATGAGTGTCTAGAGAGCTGAGCTCCCAAAACAATGCAGGGAGTTTTTTCGTTCCAGGCTGCCGCTCAGACCACTCTGGCAGGCCTGAGACAATTATTACACACCCCACATTCCATCCTGCATTCACCGCTCTTAATGTAATTACAATATGGACCAGACTAGGTCCGCTTCCTTTGAAACCGTTTTCGATACCCCTCTGGCCTTTTCACTGATCTGTTTCACTCCAGCGGTTGGATGGACACAGCAGATCCTTCACACACACATATTACACAATGATGTGGCAAAGCTTCCAACTCGTCTGCTGTAAACTCAAACAGGGCCAAAAGCCATAATACACACAGTCTCTGACCTGCAGGACAAACTGTACCAGTCCCAAAAGCAAATATTGGTTTTAACATTGGGGAACACAACACTATGTGGCAAGAACGGGATGTGGTCTTTCGGTTTTTGATGCACGTACTTAGAATGAAAGAGATTCCACGATATACTAGATCAGTATTTAGTCATGGACTGTCATGGTCATTAATCTGATAACTATAAATGGATGTTTTACACTCCATCAATTTCTCTGAATGGACTTTTGTCTGACATTCAGTGAAGCTGAAACATAAGGTTTGAAGATGGCAGAATCCTACCATCTACATAAAGAATTTATTTTAATCAACAAAAATCACTGCTGTAGCTCATTAATCAGATGGAAAGATGCAGAGCAATTCAGGTTCATGACGGCAAGTGAGCTGATTTTGTGAGAAGCAAAACAATCACGCTCGGCAACTGACAGAGAGAAATCACCGCAGCAGAATTGCAGAATAATTGCCCAAATTCATGAGGTCATCTGGTAACTCTACCCTTTTAACCCAAAAATTAGCATTATAAAGAGTCATAATTTTTATATAAATTTTACCTTAGTAAGTTTTTTAGAAAAATAACCACATATTGAATGTCAATTCTATATTGACATTTGCACTTTTGATATTATGCATCCTGGTCATAAGATGCCATTTAAAATAGGTAATTTAGACTACACACAAGTTCAGATTTTAATAAAATACCTCCTACTTACAAACACAAATATAACATTCATTAACTTTACAAGTTTGAAGAAATGTTGTTTTTGTGTCAGCAAAAAATAAATCATTTGTATCAGCTTGCTTTTTTAATCATCAGTAAAATTTGGGAACTGGCATGGTTACAACAATGTCAATAAATTAGGTTCATGCATATGCATTATGCTCTTCTAGAAGTGGTCATACATTACTTTCTTTAATGCATTAACGGCAACTGACAAATCATAAAACATAACAGATATTATAAACATTATGCAGTTCACTTGGAAACCCAGTCTTTGTATTACAGGAAATATAAATGGGTGTTTTTAAGTGGTTGTATGTCACTTGCTCATGCATACCACTGTTTTAAATGTGTGAAACAAGCCTATAGACCTGCGGCGAGAGGAAGATCTATCTGCCAAGAGTGAAAACGCAGATGTGTGTGAGATTTTACCCAAGCCAGCTGAGCCTGCGCCTATACAGAGCCTGACCAGCTGCTGACGTCCATCCACACACACACACACACACAAGCCACATGCAGAAACACACGTACACTAGCACAGAACTGTACTGATACGTATGCACACACACGTACACTGTGTACATGCAGGACGCATTAGACAGCCATCAGTGACCAGAGTGAAGAAAACCAGTGATGAATACAGCCATTCAGACCACAGGCATGTGAACTATTCTTAATATGCCTGCTCAAACACAGGTGCTGCATAGAGAGAGAGAGAGAGAGAGAGAGAGAGAGAGAGAGAGAGAGAGAGAGAGAGAGAGAGAGAGAGAGAGA
>JBBMFX010000007.1:9804994-9831690 GCA_037832545.1 Rhabdalestes septentrionalis | reverse complement strand
ATACACAAATGTAAAATAACTCGAATTCTAACATAAGTTTGCTCGTGTTTGTGGTGGTTGTCTCCCTCTGCTGGATACGAACTGTGCGTCACACACCCTCCAAAAAGGCCCACTCACGTTTACTACGCTTCTCAGTGAATACTAATTTAGCATCAGTAACCTCTCTTATTTATACAGATCTAACTTACAACAGATCCTTAAGCTCTGAGAAACCTTATGAATATTGGTTCATCATACAAAAATACAATCACTTAAAGCACCACATTCAAGGTTTTCATAAGTTAAAAAATCGTGGAGACTTTCTATTTAAACATTTTATTTCAAGCCATATAGCCATTGACATCAGTGTTCCATTATGTTCTGTAAAAGGTAGCAGCGGAGCACTTCACATTTAGGTGCTGTAACGTGTCAATGTCAATGAGAGGTCAGAGGGTGTCTATAACAGTCCATCATAAATTCAGTGAGTAGCACAGTACACACTAAGACACCCATCAATCACACTTTATGTGGCAAATGATGAATGAAAAATAAGAACACCCACAGTTACAGAGTGGGTAAACAAAATAGACTTTAAAAAAAAATACATCAGGAGATGGGTTACCTTTTGTCTTCAAAATGTGTCTAATGTGCCACACAGTTTGAACAAATTACAATGATGCACAGGAAAAGACGTCACTATCAATGTGAAGCAGATGAGTGTTTAAGGTTTTTGAATGGCTTCATAAATACTAATTCTAAAAACAAATTCAACCAAAGCTTTGCTTGTTACTTTTTTAACCAGATATCCAGACACTCAACAAAATTGCTTGTCTTATTTCATATTGGCTGACAAGATTAAAATCACTTTCATTAACAATACACCTACTGCAATCAACAGTAGCTGTATCATCAGAGAGAGAGAAAGGGGGACAGAGAGGGACAGAGAGAAAAAAAATGAGAGAAGAAAAGAAAGTGCGAGAGAGAGACAGGGAGAAACGGAAAGAGATGCTGTCACACAATCATCTAACTCCATGTTTCATCTCTGTCCCTTTAGGGTGCTCATCTGACTCATCTGGTTTTTCCTCCAAACAGGTGGGATCTGTGAGAGAAAAATAACAAGGGCTGATATGTAAAGAGAAGAGTTATTTTCACTTGGAAATACTGAAGGAAAAATAGTAACGATTTGCAATTCACTTCAGTTTTCTGTATATATTTATATCTGAATTCCACAAGTTTTAACAGCTGGAATCCACAGACTTTCTCTGAAAAAAAATCCTTAGCCTTTCTGTTCAGGGCTTAAGGTATTTTGCTAAATAAAAACAGAATGCAACCTTTTACATTCTGTTTTCATTTAGCAAGGCTGACGTGAGACGAGGGTTTAGACTGGGGTAATCTGTGAATACACTATTCCTATTGACACTCAGAGGAGTTACATCATTTCTGTGACTGATCCCAATGCCATGACTTTCAGCTGGCACTTGCTGCTTATTGTCATTCCACCTATTTGAATGGGTGCTGTCCTCTACATTGCATTGAAAATGCATTAAATTTAATATTTTAGGATATGGTTACATCTAGAGTTCATTAAGTTTTCAGAAAAAAATGTAAAGTGGTGCCACCCATCTGCCAAAACACATTACATTTATGAAACATTACTGTATTGTTACTGGGCTTTGTCAAAATAGAGGTTTTGGGAACAAACCCTACAGAAGGGCTTGAAGTGCATAAAATGACTTATTACACAAAACCTGTTAACACATTTAAGTATAGTCTAACTAAGAGGGGCAAAACATCAAAAAATCAAATTATATACAGTGTTTTTGTTTATTAATTGAGCGTTCTGGTGTAGAATATAAACTATATGCTTTATTTACTGAAGGTGTAGAAGAAGGCTCCAAATGACGTCCAAGGAAGGACAGCAGACGTCTCCAGATTAGACCACTGCCTAGGAACATAAATCCAGTAACCAACCAAAATACACGTGGATCCTACACACACAGACAGACACAAAAAGAAACATGCATCATATTCACAGTCAATGTTCATGGCGACCCAGGAAAAAAAAAAAACAACAACAACACTGCAACGGTTTCAACTATAGTTAAAAAACAAACAAACAAAAAAAACAACAACTATCAAATATTACACAGAACTGTTTACTACAGATCAAGGTGACTTTGGAAAGTCCCTCAAATTATATAATCATTTTATAATTAATTTAATGTATTATTTATAAAAATATATAAAACTTTTTCTCAAAATGTACTAACTTCTTCAAAGGAAGACTCTAGATTCATGCCAAAGGCCACACCCATCAGGCCAAATAAGGACAGGGAGAAGGTTCCCATGGTGAGCTGGAGATTCAGTCGCATCATCACATTTCGATGACTAGTACAAATTCAGGAACAGAGAGACAAAAATAGGGCTTATTATCTCACTGTGATATCAGAACCAGTAGACTGCATATGCCTCAGCTTGTAACCTCTATGCTAGTTTCACAGCACTGGTTTCACAGGAGAACAGACAGGTAATGTGCATAACCTATATACACACACACAATTAGCCTCAAACCTTCTGACGACTTACAGATTAAGGGAACAACATTATTTATCATTACAACATTACAACTGTGTCAAAGTCTAGGATGTATTACATAGTGAGTAAGCTCTTGTTGTCTATGATTAGGATGTGTTCGAAATGAGCAGATAAAGACCTGAGTGAGTTACACAAGACTAAAAGTATTGTGGCTTGTGGGGAGCTCCTTTTCAGCTTTTCAAAATTTTGGTTACAGAAGTAATGTGCCATCCAACACAGAGCATCACAGTTAAAGGGCTGCACAGCAGCAGACTGGTCAGGATGAATATGCTACCCTTTGTCCAATCTCCAAACATTTGAGTAATTAAATTAAATCTTGGGGCAATGACGAAAGGTCACCTGGCCTCATTTTTGGGGGAAAAAAGGTGCTCCCAAATTGCACACAAGGTTAAAGAATAGTTTGAGGATCATGGTGAAAAGTGTTGCCCTGCCCTCAGAACTCCCCAGATCTCAAATGCATCAAGCATCCGTGGAATGAGCTGACACCTTACAATTTAAAAGTCTCTGCAGCTAACATCTGGATGCCAGATGCCACATATGCCTCAGCAGGTCACAGCTGTTTTGACAACAGCAGCATGGATAATCAACAGCATATTAGGTAGGTGGTCTTTTTGTTTTGGCTCATAAGAAATAAGCTAAAATTCTGGTTAAAATCAGTCAATTTACTTCAACACATCACTGAAAAATGTTGCCATTCAATATAAAATTATATATTAATACCAATGTAGTCGGTTTTAGCATTCTTATATCAATATATATGCCTGTTCTAAAATCTGCAAATAGAAATCAATGCTCAAATCATCTTAACTGAGCTCCATATTACCTAAATAGTGTCTGTGAGTGGCATATGTGTTACAGTGAATGGTATTTGTACATTATTAGTACCTGTCCAAGTTGATGAAGATGACACTCTCAGAATCATCTATGAGCCCCTTCAGCTCTCGTGTTTTATTTCCCAGCTCCTCTGCCTGCATGAAATAATTCTCCAGCAGTAATTCCATCTCATGAGCATGATCTATGCCTAAACTGCTCTGCTCACTGCCTCCACACATACACAAATATAGACAGACAGAAACAAGCAAACACACACACACACACAAAGACTGAAATCAGTTGAAATGTGCACTGGCAACAATATAAAAAATTACGCTATTGGCATAGATATATTACGCCTACAATGTTCCACAATTAGAGCAATTATTTCACTTTTTTATTGACCATTACTCCAATAAAATATTAGTATGCCTCTTGTTTAATTCATTTCATATTAAAAGATACATCAAAGCAATATATGTAGTCTTTCATAATGACTCGGAACATTGCTGATAACTGCATAACACCTGTTTGGCAAATAATTCAGCAATCTTTTCAACTAAATCACTAATCGCAGAAGCCTTGGTGAGACAGCCGTTTTTATGTTCCACATTTTCCCTTAATCCATGTCTACTGCAAATTCAGAGAGAGAAACAAACGAATCCTCATTTGATTATATAGATTTAATGTACCTTAAAAAATAAATGAGGGAAAACAGTAAAACTGTGGAATGCCAACTACTGCTTTAGGTTCCACAAATACAATAAAATGACAAATATTTCACCTACAACACACGGGGGTCTGTCCATTTGGTGAGGCACAGCTCTTCAATCAACTCATCCTCATCTAGGATCTTCAACAGGCTGTCCTTAAACACTTTAATATCAGTCTCCAGTTCAGAAAGGCTGCAGAAAAAAACAGGAGTCATTACATTTTGGGGTCAAATTTATGCAAGGTGTGCTTAAATCAGAACGCATATGTTACCAAAAGTTATTAGCATTTGTTACAAATGGTAACCAAAAGATTCGAGCTCAGATGCGCAGTTTGACAACTAGATTCCAAATGAAGTTCAGATTTTAATGAAGACACTGTAAGGCAATTTCCTTGCCCTACCTCTTACTGCTGAGAAGAAGCATGTGTAGTTTACTGCGATCTGCTGAAAGAAGCTTGGGATCCACTAATGACTCCAGACAGTCCAGGATCTGAGGCTGAACCTCATTTAACCTTGCCTGGAGTGTGTTTATCTGTACAAAAACAAACACACAGACACACATAGCAGAAGTCTCTAATCGACACTTCTTGAATATTCTGAAATTGAAACAATAAACATAGCTTATGTGCATCAGCCTACTTAAATAAATGTTGCAGCCCTACTTCTCGGTCATTTCAGCATATGGCTGTGATAACAGATATCCATTGTTTACCCTGTGCTGCAAGATGGCCTCCAAGGCTCTGAACTCAAAGGGTAGTGAGTAGGTGGCCAAAGCTCCATCCCCTGCTAACTGAGGCCCCAAATCCAAAACCAGCCACTTATCCAGACCCAGCCCACGGAAATCAAGCACCAGCAAGCACTCCGGAGTAACTACTGCTTTTAGAGACTTAGGACAGAAAAATTATTTGTTTAGAGCCTGACTGGAGAAATATGTTAAATCAGCAGACACAGTGGACGGAAATGCTCTACTAATTAACAAAATAACTTGCAGTCATATATGAATGTGCCACCACAAGTGATGTTCTGCTATAAAATGAACTTGTATTTAACAAAAAAACAGCAGCATATCTTATTAACCAACAAACCACTCAGAAAAAAGGATATATGACATACTTCCATGCGTATAATGATTGCATTATTTCGTGATGTGATGCTGGTGAGGTGCTGGAATCTCAGGTCTCTTGCTTGCAAACCAAGTTCCTGATAGAACTCTGTTTTCTTTTTACCTGAGCAAAATGTACAAAAGAGGCACAGCATAACTTATGTGTAATAACACCATAAGACAGTTTCATTTGGAATGAAATAATGGAATGAATCAATAAATCAATTATGTAACTCACCGAATGAAGTGACATTCCCATCTGGATCAAATTTCATCTGTTGAACAAAACGCTGGTTGTAATCTCTCAGCAGTAGTAGTGGTAGTATTAGTTGTAGCAGTTAAAGTTAAATGCCATATAAACAGCAATGGTAATGTAATGCCAAAACGGTATAATAAATTACAATTATCTGAAAACAAAAGACTTTAAAATTTTATAATTAAACAGAGTTTACATTAATCAATCATCTAACATTTGTATTATTAAATAAATATTTGATCAAAATTCCAAAATTTTGTAATCGCTCAGTTTATATATCAGACTATATTTACATCTGAATTAATATAATTATTTGGACAAATTAATGCACACTTGCTGTGAGATTAACATGTATCATTATTTTAAAATGCCCAGGTCTCTGTTCTCTAATGGTGTAGCTAAGGGGCACAAACTCTGTTGATATAACAACAAAGGCTTTCTTACAGTTTTTGTTATAGTTATATAGACAGTTTCGTCATGTGTTTTGTGCAACAAAGCGACAAATACTAGCCATATGCTGGTACGTTCAAGGGCAGCACAATGTAGTTTAATTTTTTGACTACTTGACACCACCACCACCACCACCACCATCCTAAACCACAGTGCGATCTTACCACAACAAATTCAGGGGCCACACTGGACAGGGCAGCTGCATGGGAAGCATCTGTAACTCCGCCACGACAGAAGAGGACTGAAGGAGGAAGTGTATTTTATGTTGAAATGGCATGTCAGTTTGCAGTGGCAGAAACAAAACGAGACAAACGCCATTCACTTATAAACTGCAAATACTGATATCAGCACTGTAGACAACTATATATTTTCTATAATACAGCACTTTTTTGCAGGATTTGTAATACTAATGTAGTACAGTCTGGGGGTAGTGCATAATACTTGTGTAATGTCATGTAGTAATGAACAGGTCTTTGCTTTTTCATGAGGCTTACACAATTAGCTTTAGTCAGAATTAAAGGTTCCTATTTCAAGGCAGTGTTCCTATTCAGATACATTGCTTCTAATTATATGGCAAAAAAGCAAAAATTATATATTAAAATGTTTCATAGACACGCAAACACATACATACACGTGTGTACATGTATACATACACACACTGAACTCATTCTGACATGTCTTTATGGACCTTGCTTTTTGCACTGGGGCACAGTCATGCTGAAATAGAGGGTTGTTCCCAATCTGTGTCCACGAAGTTGTCCACAATTTCCCCTCATTTGGAGTAAGTGGCCAAGTCCAAACCCTGAAATATCTCCCTATATAGTTTGTGTGTGTACATTTCTGAGATGTGAATTTTCCACCCCTTTTACTTGTATTTATAGTAAAATGAAACACTTACAGCTGTGTTTAAGTGCCTGCGCTGCACTGGTCCTGCCGTGTTTTCTTCTCCACACCACTTGTGTTGGTGGTGAGTGTCGAGCAGACAGAGGACGTGTAAAAGGTGATACTGACCTCCTGCAAGTTAAAGTTCTTCGACTCCAACATCTCGTGGACACTGTCAGAGGGCTCTCTCGATACAGCAGCCTCACACACACCTCCATCGTAAAGAAACGAGGTGAAAACACGTTAAAAGTTTGATCTGGTTACATCTTAAGATGTAGCAAATAAAGTTTCCGAGTAACTTAAGAGTGTGTGGTTCAGGCAGACCAGCTAGGCGTTCCACAGAGTCTTGCTGCTCAAGTTATAAGAGAAAACGTAGACAAGAACGAATAAACGGACTACATTCTGCTGTAAATGAGAAAATGTGGGTAACATGTCTTTGCCTGACTTTCTAGCATGTGTAATAACAACAAGCTAAGGCCACTGACTTGCTATACACTGTCCAAACCGTGCATTAAACTGAAGCCTCATAATAATAAAACTATTTACGCAAAAGCGACGAGTAAGAAATGTTTTCTGAAGAAGCTGAAAATGACCACAATGCATTGGGGCACATGCAACTGTTTAACCCCTTGACTCCCAATAACTCTCTATAACTTCCTCTGCCTGGTTTGACAAATGTTTTACTTTGTATGAACACATAACAGTAACGATCTGATTACTGTTTATTTTTAAATATTATTTTGAAACATTACTTAAATATATTGTCCATTATTTTATTCGTTTTTATTAAATTGTTGTCCCACGTAACAAATTGAAAGATAACTTCCAGATAACCTTTTATTAGTTCCACAAGTCAGAATTTTGCAGTTGTAATGTTTTATAATTTACGTTTGTTTATATTTATATTATATTGTTTAATAAATCATAATGGTAAATTATTGTGTCACTTTTTTATAAACTAAGTGATGAAAAAAACCTTTGCCGCAATGTTTGATCTGTATATTTCAGATTTCAGTAAAGAGAAAGAAAATATGACCAAAATGAATTATGTTTCAAATCCAGGCATTAACGTGTTAACACACGATGCGCTACAGTGGACTGGGCTGGAAAAGCCGTACTGTCTAGAATATAAGCGCCATAAAAAGGAACCGTCCGCCCACATGAACTACGAACAGCAAGAAATGTACACTGAACATCAGAGATTAATACCCCTCTTTTAGTTGGACATTAACGGAAACAAATCTCTCGTAAGATTAGTCGATTTTTGTATCAATTTTTTAAGTGCGCTTTTTTGCAGTTCTGGTGACGCCTTGCTGTCTCAGTGTGTGACAGAAACTCACTGGTGCTGCTCCAAAAGGATGCTGTGATCCAAATGGATGCTCCTCACCTCTGCAGAGAGAGCCTGCTAAAAAAATGAAAAAAAGATCGAGTGATTTCTGGTATCAGCACATCACTGTGTGAGACCCTGCACGCTTTGAATTGCTTTTTTGTTCCTGAAAAATAAACATGTTTCCTTCATGCTATTCCAAGCCCAAGAATGGGTCTCAGTTTAAGATGTCTTACACGAAAGTGATATTTGGGGTGTTGGTCGTCTATGTGCTCCATACGTGCTGGTCCATCTATGGCTTCGTGCACACAAAACCGTGTGACCCAGCAAAGGGGGATGACTGTGTAACATCTTACCTCAGTGGCAAACCTCGACTCCAGGTGAGGCAAATTTAGTGGTGTCAAATGGGTTTTGTGTATGTGTCCATTTAAACTGCATGCGTTTTAATAGTAGGAGAGTAGGTTGCAATACAAAAAAACAACAACATTAAACTGAATAATTTTACTGAATTAACGAAACTACTGTATTGATATTTGTACACATGTATTTATACGTCTATAAATATATCTGTGTTTACACCTATAGAGGTGTATATGTGTGTATGTATACGGGTGTGTATGTTTTGTTTATTGATTTCAATCCCTCCTGCCTTAAAATACTTTTGAATTAAAATTTGAAAATATAATTCATTTGTTCTTCTTCTTAAAGCTCAGTGTGTACTCGAGCCTGGACCCCAGTGATGAGGCTGCACATAAACTCCTTCTCAAAGTGGAAAAATTTGAAATTCATTCAAAGTATGAAAGGCAAGTTTGAAAGTGAGGAGAATGCATACCCACTTCAGTGTTTCAGGTTGCTCTAAGCTGTGTACTATTATTTATTAATTGAATCAGAATCAGAAAACTTTTTTTGATTCCATATTAAAATTGCTCATGTTATGAGTGCAAGGACACACAGAGCCAAGGAGGATATACATTATAAAGTCTAAATAAATCCAGTAAAAAACATTTCAACTTTAAACTATAGATAAGTAACTTACAGTTAAGTGAACTTCTAACGACACAGATGGTAGTTATGATTGTCACTACATGTAGCAGATCAGTAGTACATAAGTAAAACTGACAGATGTAGTGATATTCCCATGGTATGACTATTTCACATTATAAGACATTGCACACATTGAAATGATTCAGCAACCATTTAGAAAACTTTATATGATATTGCAGATAATGTTTTCACATGGAAGACTATTGCAGACCATAACAAAATAATACATGTAGTGATACACATAATTATAGTTATTTAAACCTGGTTACAAAGTGCATAACAAATTAGATTTCAATGTATTCTTGATCAGTATACTTGATGTGAACAATACATTATTATAATTATCATAATGGAAATGGCAACCATAAAAACAAATAAGAAAAAAACTTTTTACATTACTATTTTACATTACTGTGTACTCTCAGAAGTGTATTTTACATTACTGTGTACTCTCTGTTGGAAACAGGAAGGTGAGCGTGTCGTTGCCTGAACTGACCCACAAGAATGGGACCCTCCATGCAGTCGTGTTTGTACACAAGAGTGGAGTCTCACCCTGGAAGGAGAGCAAACATGTGCGGCTTGTGGCTCGCCTCACCTCTCAAATGCTTCCTCCTCCTCCTGCGGGAAGCCCCAGCTCTGTCAGAGTCTCTCAGAAAGTAATATTGCTGACTCCTTTATAGTGGATTTGTGATGATGTCCAAGTCCTCATTGCTGTTTGAGCAAGATCTGATTCATGATGTATCACTTCTTGCTCACTGAAGGATGTTTATGATATTGCCTGTGACTAATTAACGCAACACTGGCCTTTCTAATATTGATGCCACAGAAGATCTTTAAATTGTTGTATCGGTGTTGCATATGTAATGATGATGATAATGATGATGATGATTATTATTATTATGTGGGCTGTGGGACAATACACTCCATAAGTCAAACATAAATCTATAAACAGATGTTTGTATATAAATGTACTGTTACACCCAAAGTGTCTGCACTTTATCCAACTTTAAACATAGTTTCAGAATAAATGTTGCTGTTCTAGTGATCCAACAAATGTAAGTAATATGGGTCAAAATTGTGTACAATGTACTGATAATTACATTTATTAACCCTTAAATTCACGTGTGAACACACCACAGCAAAGTGTGAACAATGTGAAATTCTTTCTGTGCATCCAAGATAAGCAGTTGGCTAAATATTATGAGTGTCACTCAACCCTTTCTCTGTGCTTTCTGTTGGCTCTAGGGGACAGAAGATCATAGGCTTGTGTCATACTGGAAATCACGCATTACTCTGAACATGATGACAGAGGATTTCACTCTTAATAACGCAGCAGTGCCCAGTGATTTGCGGAGATACATGAAAATGTAAGTTCCGTACGCTGTATGTCCAAAAATATCTGGATTCTTTTAAGTTGAAACTGTTGCTGACCGCCATTTAATAGTTGCAAGCAGAATGGGGTGCCCTGGAGCGCATGAGCCTATTGTTACTGTAATTACTGTCTAACATCATCCAGAGGGGTATAAAGCCCCACATTTTGAGGGTGTGGAGCAGAGGAACTGTGTTCTCTGAAGTGGTTTAGCTCCGTCTAGTATCTTTACTATCATTGGTGATCCAGACCTAATACTCCAACATCACAAATGCACTTGTGTCTGAATGTAAACAAATCCTCACAGTAGTGTTCATGTTATTGCCTCAAAGTGTGATAAACTCCCTTTTATTATGCTTGATTTCAAAAGAAGTCAGGCAGGACTAGGCGTAATTCCTCATATTGTATTCTAACCCTGGAATTAGAATTGTATTAAAATTCATTGTCGTATCAGTTTTACACGATTTCCCCCTTGTGTTTTTCCTTAGAGTTGAAGATGGAAAGAAGGAGAAAAAGAAAATCTATCTGCCTCTCTTACTTGTTGATGATATGAGAAGCAGACTAAAGGATTTGATCGTATGTAAATATCCAATGCCTTTTGAACAGCAAATGGTCGCAGAACAGTAATCGTACTTGATTCTAATTTCTTGAATTTTTCATGACTTTTCCGAAGGAGATAAACAGCACTACTAAAGCGGTTCCTCTCACTATATCATACGACACAATAACACTTCGGAAATTTAGAATCTGGATCCACATCCAGGCTGTGATATATTCACTCAAACATTTTGGTAAGTCCCTTTGAGTGTTTCATTTGTTGTTGATCCCATCATCTAACAGAAATATTTTAACACATTTAATATTTATGCCCTTTCAGGATTTTCTGAGCAAAACCTTGATGAAATCAAAGCCATGTTTGTGGAAACTGGTCTTCACATTTTGGCTCTGTCCATCCTGGTGCCTGCATTCCATGTGAGATTGTTTCTGTTTTTAATATTCTTGCAATTATTATATAGTTTCACCCTTCTTACTTAAATTTTAAAAAAATAATGTATATAAAACTGGCTGCTCCTAAAACTAATTTGTTTAACTAGTCTTTGCAATGTTTCACAGCTCTCATTTGAAGTGTTTGCTTTCAAAAATGACGTGAGCTTCTGGAGAGGGAGGAAAAGTTTACCTGGCCTCTCTAAACGATCAGGTGAGATGAAATTGCATTAAATACATTAGCTGGGCTTCAGTGAAGGGTTTTAATTGTTTTTATTCAATAATATAGTTGGTTAGTTAGTTATTGTCATGCTTACTGTCTTTAACAAAACTGTTGTTATAGCAAACCAACAAATAAAATAATGCTTTTATTCACAATAAAACATTTAAAAAGATAGAGTTCAAACCTATCGACAAGCACTAAAAGGGTCATTCTAGACGGTTTGCAAACATGTTAAACCCTGTTCTTGTTTGTGTGTTTTTAGTGATCTGGAGGTGCTTCAGCACGGTTGTGATATTCCTCCATCTGCTAGAAGAGCAAACCAGCTGGCTCACCCTCATCCCCATGGGAATTGCAGCTTTAATTGAGGTAAAGAAACAGATTTGGCTTTTAAATGCAAAACAGCTTCATTAAATACTCTTTTATACTAAAGCATTCTTTCTCATGTACTTTAGCTTTGGAAAGTCAGCAGAGTCTTTGCAGTTCAGCCGAGTTTTAAAGTAAGTTCTTCTAATGTGGCACGTGTGGGGCTTTTTTTTCTTTGGCTTTAAAGTTTGTTTCAATTATCAGCATACTTTCACACTAGTAGATGCTTAAAAATTTGATATGGTGCATTAAATTAGTTGGAATTACTCATTAGGCAGGCAAAAGTGCCTGCCTGCACTGTAGACAAAGCTCACTGTGGCATGCTCTCTTTAGGAAGAGAGAGTAGATGAAATGGAGCGTGCGACTGAAGAACATGATTCCAAGGTACTGCAGTTTCCTAACTGAACAGTTGTGGTAAAAAACATGAAAACAAACCTTCCAAAATAATGTTTTCTTCTTTTCCTCAGGCAATGAAATTCCTGTCATATTTATTGTATCCACTGTGCATCAGTGGGGCCATTTACTCCTTTTTATATCTCAAGAATAAAAGGTAATTGTACTACTGACACCGGTTTTATTTTGAATAGTGTTTCTACATCGGACATTTTTGTATTAATCGAGTCTTTTCCTCCTCATATACCAGTAGCTGGTACTTCTGGATCATCAACAGTCTTGTCAGTGGTAAGTTATATACAGTCATGAACCAATTTTCCCACCAAGTTTTTCCACTTTGATTTGCAATATCAAATTACTGACTTATTTTTGTCTTCTTAACTTAGGGGTTTATGCATTTGGATTCCTGTCTATGGTTCCTCAGTTATATGTCAATTACAAGGTTTGTTCATGAACTAGTTTAACATCTGTTAATAAAACAGGCATCTACATTTACTGCATATCAGCATCTGTTTATTGTTCTATCTGTTCACAGTTAAAATCAGCTGCGCACCTTCCAATGTCAGTATTACTGTACAAAGTGAGTTTAACCTTTGCCTTTTGAGGCTTTTTAAATTGTGTCCCCCCCAGAAGGCTCAAGTTTGTTGTTAAAGACTGTTAATGCTTCTATCTTATGCACCTTTCCAGGGATTGAACACATTTATAAGTGATGTATTTAGTGGCGTTATAACCACTCCTGGCCCCCATCAGTTGGCTTGTTTCAGAGATGACCTGGTATTCCTCATCTATCTCTACCAGCGCAGGTGTGTATCTTATATTTTATATAAGAAAACAGAAAATGAGAAGAGGACACAACAAAAGCTGACATGAAACAGGCAGCTGGTGGCCTAGTAGTTAGGGTGTTTGCCCTAAAATCAGAAAGTTGTGGGTTTGACTTCCAAGACTGCTAGTGACATTTTGAGGTGTTTCACTTGGTGAGTGGGTTCAATGTGGAAGAAGAATTTTGTACTGTGGGCTGGGTTGTGCTCACGTATGACAGAATGGTTTAATTGATTGAAAGTTAAATTCATTGATATTTAAATTTGGAACATAGTGACATGTTTATGGATGTGCCACTAATAATCCAGTTATATTTAATATGCACTAATAATTACTGCTAATGCACCGTGTGATTTGTGTTAACTGGTACTATGTAAAAATTAAGTGAATATTAACATAGTATTGGATATAATATGCAAATATATACTATGTAAGGTAAGCGAATGCATCCATTATATTATACCTGGCCTAGATAAATGCACTGATTACCATTATATTTCATGTGTTCTAGGATTTACCCTGTCAACAAATGTAGAGGCAGAGAGTACGGGGCATCACATAGGAAGAAATCTAAAGGAAAACCACATGAGGACTGAATGGCTGCATCACAAAAGGCACAGGAGAGCGGAAGCCGCATGCATGCTTTACTAAGAGACTACTCTGTATGGAAGATATGAATAATGAAAGATAACTGAACAGTCTGTTCCAACTGCTTCTTTGGATTCTAAGACTGTTGGACTTATATCTTTAAGTCTAATAGGCAATGTACTGCGTTATAAGCTTGGAAGACCATGGTTGCTCAATCTAACTGCAGCCCTACCGCATGAAAATCTTCTACTGAACTAAACTGAATTTTACCTCATCCTGCCTGCAGGAACCTCTACAACAGGAAAAAAATATTTGCGTGTTAATATCTGCATTTAAACCGAACAAATTGAACTACTATTTATTTCTAGAGACTATTCAAAGCATAAGACCCTGCCCAGTACTGTATGCAAAGACTGAAACATTATCTGCACTACAAAGACCTGTATGTGACCAAAAAAATGTACTTGCTACTGTCAATACATCAAAATGAAAATGACTTGATATATTTAGCCAGCTTTCATAATAGTGCCAAACTGTGGCTCTGACCTCGCAGCCAGAAGACTGAACCAACCTACAGCTCGGTAACTTTATGGTCTAAAACAGTATAATAATGCGATCTATTTTAATCTGTACTGGACTAAACGGCAGGCTTTCAGTTTACAGCTCAATGAACAGATGCTGCCTTTGTCTGCGTTTAACCCTTGTGACTATAACTCCTCCAGTGTGTGTAACTGGACACAGTTTCATCACTGAGATAGATGCCAATGTATGGAATGTACAGAAGTGCTGGGGGGATAAAGATCAATGGAACTGTATTGTACTCTTAGGGCAGGGTAAGCTTCATTTACTGTAACCGATGAAGTGTTTAAATACCAATTTCATTTATTTCAGTGTTGAGTTTTCTCAGTTTTTCAGACACTGCAATTTTGCTTTGAAAATGTTTAAGCTTTATGTCTGATAAAAGATCTTAACTTAAATTTTAACTTAACAGAAATGGAATTTATTGACTTTAAAAGAATATGTAACTTTCTCTGCTGTCAGGCAATAAAATGAAACAGAAAAAGCAGATGGTTGAGCACAGGTGCTCATTTCAAGTCTTAAAGCAGAATGTAGTTTGGGAAAGGAACAACAATTATTTCACGAGAGAGATGCACAATGTAACAGCTCTACTGTCTCACTTGTGCTCCTTTATACTCCGGTCAGATCGGTTTATGTTTGATCTCCATCAATTAAAAATGCATGTTTGGGAGTAAATACAGATGTTAAAAAAGTATTAGCCATTCTTCTTAATTGAATGGCTTAGTCATAGCATAGGGTGCCCAGAAGTCTGCACTGTTGTCTGTACGCACAATGCACTGTGTGTGTACCACAGTGGCCAGTGACAGTTGTCCTGTGAGAATGTGATTGTCTTCTTGTGATAACAAAAAGAATGAGGCAATGGCAGCTGGATAGACTTATGCCATTCAGGAAATGTGAAGGAATGTCTGCTGGTGGGGTTGTCCAGGGGGAGATACTCCATTTCTGTCTGATAGCCACACGCTCATCAGACACGGTGCTAGAGAATCATGGGGACTCTTCCTGGACTGCTGTTTTTCCTCTTAACCATACATTCAGGTACTGACTTTTCATTCTAGAAGTCTCTAACCTGATCAGTTTGTTTGAGGTCTATTGTTTAAACCAAGATATGTGAAAAACCATTAGATATGTTTTCAGATGAGTAGTAAAGCCTGGCTTTGAATGTAAGAAATGTGATATTTGTTGACAGAGAGAAGCAAATTCTGAAATGCTGAATGGAAAATGGCCATTTATCTACAAAAAATTCAGGAAGCTGGTTAGAAGGAAAAAGTATTTTGTTTTATTTAGATTTCTATTTACTGGTCAGTTAGCGGTTAGAAATCAATGAAAGTGTAGAAGCATTTGACTATTGATACACACCTTCAGCTTTTAGAGTCTTATTTGTCTTAGCATCTTAACTGTAGTTTTTGTTTGAATATTCCAAGTCACTGCTGATTATTGCAATGTTTTGCAATTATATACATGTATTTACGAAGGGTAAACACGTTAATGAAAATCTGATTTTATTGGATTCTTCAAATAAGGGAACAAAATATATATTCCACTGATCTCCATTCTGTGTGTATGTATTGCAGTAAATTCTCTTAAGTGTTATGTATGCAGTTCCACTTCCTCCAATGAGCAGTGTAACAGTAATTCTGAGGAGTGCCAGGCTCCTCTGGACACCTGCATGACTACCGTCAGCATCTCAGGTAAGATTTCTAGTTTTTAATACATTTATTTGGGCAAAGCCAAAGATAGGTTTATGCTTGCAGTCACAGATGTACAAAGATCACGCTGTACATTATAAAACGTACAATATAAACTACATGCTGTTGGCTTCCATTGCTCAAAGACAGATGTTATTAGGACGTCCTCAGAAAATTCATTTTAGAGAAAAGAAAATGATGGGCTGCAGAAAGGATTGGATGCTTGTGAAAACAACATTTGCTGTATAAGAAACATTGTTAAGATTATAAATGTAACTGAATAAATTACAAGGCTTCTCACTCTTTTCAGGGGATTTGAAAGCTATTGTGAAGCAGTGCACCACTTCTACAGTTTGCACAGCAGCTGCAAGTAGCGTCTCACTGGACGATATTGGCGACGGCACGGCTGTTACATGCTGTAGCAACCGCCTCTGCAACTTCAGTGCTGCGACCACCATTCGACTGTATGCCTGGCTACTGGCTCTACCTGTAGGTCTGCTCGCAATTCTCATGAAACAAGGTGCTTAGAGGATACACATGGTCAACAGGTGCTACTATACTGGTTTTAGGAGCCAACCAATAAATTGGGCCAGGGACATCAGAACTCCTGCCTCAAGAAAGTGTTAGTTTCAGTAATTTCAGTCAAAAGTATAATTTATTAAAGCTACAAAACAAATCCAAAGGTGCGGACACAGTTGTGCATGATTTAGTGTTTGTGTTAAACACAACTGATTACCAGCTAATACATTGACGGACGTCTGTAGATAGAGAACCCTTCATTAGATGGTTTAAAGACAACATGCAGCATTTTTTTTTGTATAAGGTGCTTTACTCTCTGATAATAATCAAAACAACTGTTGTTGACCATTTCCCCCCTGAATTATAACACTAAACCAATGTCCTGGACATTGTATTACAACTATTAAATGTTACTGCCAACAAAGAACTTGACTTCCCTTGTGTCATGTAACAGCTAGTTTCTTTTTCCTTGATTCTTTTCCTAATGTCCATTAACTAAAAAAAAAAAAAAGATAAATAAAATGTACTTAAAATAAAAAATAACTTAATATCTGCAATGCTTTGTGTATGCTCTCTTGGAAAAATAAATGATCATTCTCCTGAAATCCTCAGAATCCTTTCAGTTTCTCACCCAGACAGAGGCCATTTTCCTTAGAAATCAGTGAAAAACATAAATAAAACCCTGAAATCTATTATCGACATGAATCTTTATTTTATTAAGAACAGCCATTTAAAAATAAATTAATACATCCACAGTGTTGTACAAAATATGCAAGTGTTCAATAGAGCTTTGAAGCTCAACTTTATGACAAATTTAGTTCTGCATCAGTGATGGTGGTCTGCAAAACCAATTTACAAATGTCAGTCCTGTCTTGTGGACTGTTCTGTGTTTCAAGGACACTTAGGATACATATCACAAATCATGGACATATCCAGCTGCCTAATTAATGCTAAATGTTAGAAGAGCTGTTTTTCCTTCAGGCACACAGGGTGGTGATGGTTAGTGGAATATGAAATAATATGGTCCTTAAGATATCTTGAACTTACAAAAGTAACAAATGTATTTTGCTTGAAAGTACACAGTTTCCATACATTCATTTAGAACTAATTCTTCCAAATCACTGTAAGCCTCACACTAACCTCCAATGGAAGTAAGCCTGGACAGAGGAATAATCAGCCTCAAAGCAAGATGGCTCAGGGTAAAGCTTCACCCACAAGCTCTATGGTGAGTTTAACGTCTGTGTTTGTCTGAACAACTAGCAAACCGGAGAACTGGCCTACAGCAGCCGGCTTGAACTGCACAGGCAGGTTGATGTAATGCTGTGTCCTGGTGAACAGATAGATCCAGGGTCAGTATTATGTCAAATAATCCATCAAATGCACAATAATGTGTCTGCAAATGGATTATACATCTACTGACATACCAGTTATAAATGTTAGAAAAATGGCTAGCATTATATTGTAAAATTAAGCAGTTACTTCAAAACCAAAAAAGATTTAGCTCAAGTGTTTTATTGGGTTTCCACTAGGCCCAAGAATTGCAAACATTAGAGTTTTTCCTCATGAAGATCTTGCTAATTAGCTAAAGATTTGGATCAGGTGCTCAAAGTGGCAAAACACTTAACTTTGCAAGATTATTTTTTTAGAATTAACTCAGTTTGACACCCTGATTTAGAACATATCATATGACAGAACAACAGAAAATGCCGGTGCGGGAGTGCAAGAGAGACAAAAGATACAGACCAGAAGAGACACCACAGCAAAAAAAAAGAATGAAACATGCCAATTTCATTTTCATGCATGCCTAAAGAATTATGTAGGTGTGGGCAATATAGGCCTTTACATTTTCTAAATGTGACATTACTGGTTATTTTCTGTACCTATCCAACTTTAGAAAAAATACTGTGATGGGGTATCATGGCAATTTCCATGAGTACTATGAGGTTATATTTTTCCATATCACCCACTCCTAGTATCATGCACTCAAAATACACACATACAGAACCTGCACTATATAAATGCAGCTGACCTGAAGTGTTACGAGCCCTCACACCACGCATTGGCAGCAGGAAGCAATATGACATCAAACAACTACTCAGAATACAAACGCTGCACATAGTGCAACTAAACTCATCACCTACCAACTGCAAAACGGTAAAAAGGGCAGAGGGTATGAGAATGTAATAAGTAAGGAAGGAAGGAAGGAAGGAAGGAAGGAAAGAAGGAAGGAAGACAATATTGATAGAAACTGAGCAAATAAAGAGAGGAGAATAAATTAGACTAACTAACTCACCTTAGAGAATATTTGGAATGTTTGATGTAGAAAGGCTCAGTAGGACTTAAGAATCTCAGCTGCAAGTCAATTAGAGAATCCTTAGATCAATAACATGCAACACTTCCAATAACAAATTGAATATCCACACAAGTCAATACATTCCCATGCACTGAGGGTTCAAATTAAAAATACATTAGTGTGGGAGATACTTCTAAATGGAATATGTCTAAACATAAAAATTAATGAGGCACCAGTGAAAAGGGATATGCATGTCCAATGTTAGAAAAACTTCCAAGATGCAAGATTAACCTGTTTCGAAATGTAATTTTCAGCTTATGTTTGTCATTGTAAAAGCTTTATTCACTCACTTCATGGGTACTTGAAGAGTTGTTGCGGAAGTTGACCTTTAATGTGCTGACCTCACCAACACGTGTGGCTGAGAATGTGTAGAGGCTCTGAGGGGCATACAATCCTCTCTTAGAGGGCTCTGCACTGTAATGGGGAAGAATAATGAGAGGAGAGGGGGAAAAAAAATCATTAAACCGATTAATGTGCAAACATTTTCCAAGATAACAAAGCATTAATGGGGAGTTGCTAACATCAAATTCATGAATAAACAACCACAACCTATGTGTCAATTTAGGCAGTACTCTCATTCGCATCACATAAATAATATCTACCATGTTACATTTTTTCATCCTCAGAATCCTCACACAGCACAGACCTGAAATAATTATGTCCTGTTTACACTACTGCAATGCTGTTTTAAAATTACTTTATCACAAACAATTTATCCAAAATGACACAGGAATGTTAACTACATTCTCCAAGTCCACAAAATCCATTTCACCTCTTCTTTCTAAATTCCATCAACACCTTGTGGAATATTGAACGAAGTATAAAATATTGCTTTTAGCATTTAAAGCTCTCCATGAACTTGCCCTTTTCTATATTAATGACTTTGTTCAGATTCCCACTGTGGGTTCTAGATCCCTTTCTCACACAGCCCCTATACTCTTCATTCTTACATCCAGCAGCCAGAAAACAACATCATTTAAAACGCACATATTTAGTCATGTATGAAGACTCCATTTCCAAACAAAGGAACTATTACAGTGTTCATGACTAGATAGTTTCTCAGAGGCACGTGGAATAGTATATTTTTATATGCAACGCTGGTGAAAAAATTATGTGGGGCTTCAAAACTTGCAATTTCTTGTAAATCCCTCAAGGGAACTATTACACATATCTGTCTTACCCAGGCTTGGAGCTCACAGAATCCACTCTCTTCTTGCTCTTCACATTGGTATCTGTTCGCACTAAGGTACAGTCCTCTTTATTGTTAAGTCCTGCACTGGCTCTTATGCCCTGAAAAACACAAACAGTATTTAAACAACCATTGCTACATGGTCGCAAATACATCTTACTCAAAATATGATCCCACCAAAAGAAATTATAGATGAAGTTTCAAAATTTTTTTTTGCAATATGTAGTAATACAAGCCTTCAAACCTCAAGAGGAGCTGAAAAAAGTAAGGTCTTAAAATCTTGACTGGAGTTTTGTGCATGGTGATTGTAATTTGCCTAACCAAAATCTAAAAACATGAGAAGTCTCACCGTTCCACAGAGCTGGAAGCGGACACAGCTCTTATGCTGTGGTTTGGACACAGGGTGACACTCCAGATCCCAGAACTGGGCATAGTCGCCCCCGTCCCGCGGGAGGAATGTGATTGGTACCTACAAAACATAAAACAAATAGGCAAAAAGAATCCAAATATAAAAATTACATAAAAATGCACTGACATAAAAGTTAAAGATTATCTCATTACAATGGCACCTGTCAAAAACTGAGATCCATTAATCAGCAAGTGAACAGTAAGTTGTTGAACTTGGTGTTGTACTCTGTTCTTTCTATCCTACACAGCACTTTTTCAGCAGTTTGTTTGACAGTAGCTGTCCCATTGGATTGGACCAGAGAGGCTAGTCTTTGCTTTCAGTGAGTCTTGGGTGCCAAACACCCTATCGGCAGTTCAATAGTTGTACTTCTTTGGGCCACTATGTTCTGTCCACTACATGCCAAGAAGACCTCACAAAGCTTGCTGTTTGCAGATTCTCTGATTCTGGCAAGTATTCTAGCCATCAAAATTTGGCCCTTTTCAAAGTGCTTCAAAAACCTGACTGTACACTTGTTGCCTAATACAGCGTTTCTCAAACGTATTTGTCCAGGGAACCAGTCATGTCAGGCTTTGGGGCTGCACGGCCCTGCATAAACGACATTTACATATAGTAATAAGGCTGTTGAAGAAACCAAGAAACCTATTTTTTTGTTTTTTTTAACTACTCTTTTGAACACTGCCAAATGGTGAAGTGCAGATTGACTTTGAAGCTAATTAAATTACAGGTCTAGTCACCCACAGGAATTATTTGGCACCAAAATTTTTTTATCAATATTTTAATGTGATGTGTGCCTGCTTTCTCGGCACTACCTGGTCGAAACATGCTGACACAGCCGTTCGGAGCGTGTTTTCTGAGTTCAGCCTTTTTCTGTCTGTTTTCGTGGCTGTCAGTTCAGAAAAAGCGTTCTCACACAGATCCGTGGTGTGGAAGGGTATTATTTGATTGACGCTTCCGAGAGAAAGAATCCAGACTCGCTTGCTTTGAACACACAGTGATTTTTCGATAGCTCTCGCAACGCGCGTGTGTTTGTGAAGTGAATTAAATAAATGGCAGGAACGCTGAACATCTAGAATGCTGACACCAGGGGCAGGCCTTGAAGTTCAGCAAGCTGGGCTGGCAGTGACAGCGGCGCTGAGATCAGATTTGGATCTGACTGAATTTTGATTGGTGCAGGAGCGAGGCTCCACAGACCAGCGGGGAAGTCCTCACAGACCGGCACCGGTCCGTGGCCCATAGTTTGAGAAACGCTGGCCTAATACACTCCACCTTATCAAGTGCCATTGTAATTAGATATTCATGGTTATTTACTTCACATCAGGGGTTTTAAAGTTAAATAAGTTGATCAGTATGCACAGACATTTCATGTTTCAGAATGCCAAGCAGGTGCAGTACAACAAATACATGTGGAAAAGGATCCGTTGTTTTTCTTGTTTATGCTCACCTGCATCCTCTCTTTGACCCCTAGAATTCCAGACACTCTCTCACATCGAAATGCTGAGTATGTTGCACGATAAACGTCTCCACTGCCATCTACACCCTAAGGCAAAAAAACAGACACTAGTTCCAAATCATTTTACTGGGGGGCTCCCTTGGGCTCCAAGTCACGTGTAGCTGTGGCAATACTGGGGATCAAACTTGCAATCTGCCAGCAAGGGGGTCAAAGCTTGGATAACTTTTCCCAAACATGTATAGACAGGGTGGGAGGGTAAAATTATTTGCACTGAGAAGGAAAAGCAAACAAAATACCTTGACATATGGAGGTGCAAATGATGAAAGGTACCACCTCACTTCTTCTCCACTGTTCTCTACATCAAGACAGCATTCTGTAAATAAAAGATTGTAATATGTAAACCCCCATTCCTAGCACTTTGATAATTGCCTATATTTTTCAGAGAAACTAGCTGTAGAAGATAAATTAAATGTTAAAAACAGAGTAAGTCAAAACGGATTCATCTTAAACAATCTCATCAGACAAATCAGAAAATGATCAAAGTTCCATGCATTTCCATTTCTCTTTTTTATGTGGAATAAAGAGCAGAGGATAAATGTTGTTTTTCAATTTCAATCAATGGAACCAGACTCAGTTGTGATCCAAGATCAGAAAAAGCCTGGAAAAGTTAACTCCATTCATTTTTAAAAGTTAACTCAATTTTTTAAAAACTGATCAGATCAGAGAACTTGTTCACAGCACAATCCCTTTAGATATCTGCTGGCTGTTTGCTGAATTATGGGAAGTGTTTTTGATGTTGAGTCCTTACATTTTATTGTAGGCTTATCTATATTCTAATAAAGCAGACAAGTGTGAATGCACTCCCCACTTGCTCTGTTTCAAATCCTGATCTGAATCCATGTTATTCTAGACACATATCACTTTCTCATTTATTCTTCTCTTTAACTTTGGTTTTAAACTTATTTAGCTCTAGATAAAAATATTTTAATCTGGCCTTCCTTCAAACATATATAGCAGTGAACCACTCTCTTTAAGAGTACACAGTTCCACGGGCAGCCATTCTACCCAGTAGTTTGTGAATGTATGGTATGTATGTACAGCAACATTGGAACAAATAAACCCAGATGAGAATACTAGAAGCAGGTTTAGAATAATTGTAAAAAAGACATGTAACATATTTATAAAAATGTTGAGTCACTGATTGAAACAATGTTTAACAACAAATAAAGCAGGTCCTGGTGACCTTGGGTTACCTGAGGAGTCACCAGAAAGTGTGGAAGGAAACACGAGAGTGCGGTTCTTTATTGACACCTGGTGCTGAGGGCTGCTGTTTTGGATTTTGGGCCCAGAGCCAACAGGGGTCTCCGCCTGAGGAGGCAGCAGGCACATTGACTGCTCTGTGGAAGGGCCAGGAGTGGAGATGTCCATAGCTAGATCCTGGCGTATCTGCACTCTGATGAACTGTAAAAGCAGCAATCAAAAAAAGATAACGTGATGGTCCAGTGGTTTCGTTCTTATTAATGACAATCCATTTTGTAGATTTATTAATTATACTACAGGGGCATGAACACCAGTTTCCATTCAAGACACACCATCTAGGTTAAGCTGCAATATCAGTTGCTAATGTACATAGATGTAAATAAAATAGATTTTTTGTCTAATATGTGCATGTACCTTCTGCTGGTTTTCACACTGGACATAGATCTGACCAGTCCAAGGAAGTATGGATGATTTGGTAGCCAGTGAAGGATTTGGGCTGATGAGAATTTGCACGTGATTCCTAGGCAATGACAGGCAGACAGGCAAAAATGGATGACCTCTCCAAGGGTAATATTACATTCTGATGATTAGACATTTTGGCAGTAACAGTTTTGCTTGTAAAGATATGATTCAACATTAGAATACATTTAAAAACATCAATGCAGTCAAAAGTAACAATGTATATATCTTCTGTGGGGTACTAAAAAACATAATTCCTCCCAAAGGATCCCAGCTAGTGATGCCTAGGACAACCCTAGACATCAACTGACTCTTGGGTCACACCTGTCGAGCATGTTTGTTTCAATTTATTTCACAAAGTGGCAAAGAAAACATCCATCGTTCACTTTCTCTTTGGTTACACATTCTCTGATTCAAATGACATTACATTACTATATCTGGCCATTTGTTAAATACATCAGGTGTGGTCTGAGAATTTTGCAAACTGTTAAACAATTTAAACTTTGCATTTATCAACATAAAATAACTAAAGAGCTCACATACTGAGGCTCAATGACTCCATGTTGAGGTGTTATGGTCAGACAGTGGGCAGGCCAGGACAGTTCAAAGCTCAGCTCATGATTTGAACGATTTATTATCTTCACATGCCTGGTATCAGCTGTGCCATCTGTGAGTGGGCAATCACAAATGACAAAAATAAATACATTTAAAAAGGCTAAACACTGCATCCTAAGCATTAAAAGGTATACTAAAAACAAGCTAAAATAACCCAAATCACACATAGTGTATGGTTTGAAGGCATCAATCCTTGATTTAAGCAGTATTTGTGGTGAAATAAGTATTTATGTAAGTCTTACTGATGGTGGGTGCAGTGAGCACCAGCTGTTCAGGCTGGATGTACCACTTGTTGTCTACAGCAGGCTCAGTTCGTTTCAGCACAGGTTCAGAGATACACAGGGGTGGCCCCTTCACTGGTAGCACGTCCAGGGAGACATTACTGAAGTGTCGCTCTGAAGTCCCCAAACCACTAGTGGTAATGTTGATGTAATTATAAATTTACGTTACCGTTGGGAAATACAACTCAAGAACACACAGTAATGAAGGAAGGAGTTGGTGTCTAACAGTACAATAATTTGTATGTCCTTTTCATTTTTCTGTGGCTTAGTTGTGTTTTTGTGCTCTAGATCAAATCTCCCCAACCATAAAAATACTTGATCATTTATCAAAGCCCAAAAGATCTTATTTTGAAAAACCAACAAACAAACAACAACAACAAAAAAAACGCTTGTCTTGGTTACGTGATGGTTACGTTAAACTGGTCTGTAGCGCAAAAATATTTGGGGTCCGCTGTTCTAGATTATGATTTCACAACTGTTAGGATAGGTAAGTGAGTTAGGATAGGGTACTGCTGATTTCTTTAACTCACCGAAAGGCCTTTTGTTCTAACAACTGACTTAATTTTACAGTATATGCAACATAGACTATGTATTTCCATCAATTAATTTTCTTTGAGAATAACAAACAGAGCAGTTACCTGTCTGATTCTTGGTGCTGGGAAGGCCTGACAAACTCAATATTATCACTCTCTCCTGAGTCGGAAACTTCCATAGTGCCCAACAGTGACAGGATAACCTTACTCATGTTGCCATAGAAAATATGACCTTCATTTGGCCTCTGAGGAATGTCATAGGCTAGATAAAAGTCCAATGAAAACACAGGGTCAATATTTACTTAGCTAGGCATTCTTTGTTCATTCCAATCGTCAGTCAATTATTAGACTTATAGAAAATATCAGTAATTAGGATGCCTCACATTCCTGAACCAACTCCTCTCCAAGGAAAGGTTCATCAAAGGAAATGTTCTTCAGTAAGCTGCTTTCAGACAACAACTTTTTCCCCACCTCAGGTTTGACATGCAATAATCTGAAAGGGAAAAAAAAAATACATCATGAAAATTGATTTTGTGTTTGAGGAAATATTATAAAGAGTGATTGTATGAAACAACATCATTCAGGTCAGAGAATAAAAATGCTCCCCAGGATTTTGTTCCAACCACCTGTTTCCTACTATTGCTAGTTTGAGGGTACTGGAAGCCAGATGATTGGAACAATATCCTGGGTAGTATTTTTACTCTGATCCCCAGCTCTCGGTGTCACCAGCTGTTCTATTAACTATTAAACACTTTATATAACCACTACTGACTTTCGGAATTGTTGACGAGAGACCTCATCTCCACAGAAGAGGCAAACCGTCGCAAGAAGTGCAGTTTGTGACTGACAGAGAGCCTGCTCTCTATGTGAAGCCTTCATCACCACTGTAATGACCTGCAGAACAAAAAGTGTAAAAATCACAATGAATCACAAATGATCAATCCAAGACTGTATTGTATTTGGAGAATTTGGGATTTTCCTTTTGTCAGTAAACTAACCTCTTGGGTCCTCTCCTTCAGTACAAATTGTGATGGTGACAGGCTGATAACTGTAGATTCCATGACTGCACGTTTCTCCAGGTCAGTGTAGGGCACTGCTCTAACATATGCAGCTCGAGAGCCAGTGTTCCGTACGCACACACAAAGCTTGCTAACTCGACCTGCCTGAACACCACTTAGTGTAGCCACATAGCCATCAGAGCGTTTTCTTAAATCCTCCAGAATCACATTACTCGTCCCCCCGTAGCCAGACAGAGGGATCTGAAAAGCACAGAATATTTTAATGTAAGGATGCAAGTTTGATGATTCAGAGGTATAAAGTCTAATATTAGTTATGACAAAAATATCACAAAAAAAAATCTTCCAACACTTGCTAACAATTCTTTAAAATATTATTCTAATTGTTTAATATTTTAAAGATCCACCAGAAGTATTAGTAGTCTATTGTTCCAAGCTAATCTTTATAA
>JBBMFX010000007.1:9777832-9792962 GCA_037832545.1 Rhabdalestes septentrionalis | reverse complement strand
CGTGGCTTCGAGTTGAGCTACGGAAGCTGCTCCGCCGGACTGGAGCTCAGACTCGTTTGATCCTCTTTGACCAGGACGAATTAAACCCTGCTATTCGATCTCCTCCGTGCTTCTTTAACCTCACATATACCTCGGAAAATATGATCGGACGTTTGTGAAGATTCCTGAGCAGAATTTGACACCAGGGTTTATTTTTAAACGACTGTTTTAACCCTGTATTAACCAAAAATGGATCAAGAAGAGTTCGAGGACGCGGATTCGCCCGGGCAGTGGCAAAATCTCTATAACGTGAGTTCATCGATTATTATACTTTGAATAAGTGTTACGTTGTGTGTATAAGGGAATCAAAACGAACAACAAACATAAGACTAGCTGTAGCTGATAGCCTGGCTGTTGTAGAGATGTCGGCGCTGCGCATGCGCTGGATACCTAGAAACCTTGATGAGCTATAGCTTGCTCTGTAATCTTAATTATGTTTGTCAACAAATTCAGGTTTTCTCTACATTTCGTACCATTATACTGGATTGCTGACAAGTGTTTAATCATGTTTTCCAAGGCAATCATGCAGTGTCTCTTTTCCGGGGCCTTGAAATATGAAATTATTTGTCGAATTGACATCTTTTTACATTAAATTCACTGTGTTTGTTTATGTGTGTTGGGGCGATAGATATAGAGACATGCACATGTTCTCTACTAATGTTACGTGTTTACTTTGATAAATTGCCCTGTTGTAGTGTTTAATTTCAGGAACATTCAGGAACACTGCTTCTGCTGCTGCCACACATGAGCTGCACTCAGGCTTCCTGTGAAACGTGCATTGATATGTTTTCTCAGAACTGGAGGGGGATTTCTTTAGAAGCAAGCCTGTGTGTGTTTGTGTGTGTCAGAGTCAGAAAAGTCTGCTGTTCCTAGTATACACCTCACCTCAGCACTGCAGTCCCTGACAAAAGGACAGTATTTTTTTTCTGCTATGTTTACTCTAGAATTATTCTATCCATAGTGCTCTGTTTCTGTGATTGTTTGTAAAAGACTTGCTAGCAGTATTTCAGTTTAGGGTGCATACATTTTAGATCACTAAAACACAGATCTTCTAAGGACAGTTATTTTAATTGTGATTACTGCTTGTTGTTGTTTTTATTTAGATTTATATTGTTGTTGTTTTTAAATGGGAAATCCCCTAAGAGAACGACCGAAGGTTTGGTCCTACATGTAAGAAAAGTCTGCTGTTCCTAGTACACTTCACCTCAGCACTACACCCCCTGATACAAGGATGGCCTATTTTTTTCTCTTAGAATAACTCAACTCTGCTTTTATGATTGATCATAAAAGACGCACAGGCTGTATTTCAGTTTATAGCAGTAAAAACCCTGATCCTCTGAGCAGTTATTTTCGTAGTGGTTACTGTTTATTGTTGTTGTTGTTTAGATCTTTATTGTTGTTTTAAATAGGAAATCCGCAATCAGTCTCAAGAGTGTTCCTACAAAGTGGCAAAATTTCCAGAAAATCGAAACAGGAACAGATACAGAGATGTCAGTCCATGTAAGTGGAAAGACTTGATATGATGTGATCATGTTTTGAATAGATTTTGAACTTAGCAGGTCTATATGACAGATGGAATGTGTTTTGCTTACATGTATATACATTTTAAATAAATATATTTACTTTAAATAAGTTCATTGTATAGTATGCAATTTGTGTTTTTAGTGTCTGTCAGTAACACCTTGTCTCTTTTAGATGATCACAGCCGGGTAAGATTAGAAAATTCAGAAAACGACTATATAAATGCAAGCCTAATAAACGTGGAGGATGCCCAAAGAAGCTACATCCTGACACAGGTATGAGTGATCTCTATAACTGACCTTGTGTAAGTCTGAAAAATTTGTATTTTAAGCACTAACTGCTCCCATGAAATGTTTTCTCAGTAAAGTTTATGATTCTTGTGTGTTTCACTGAACTGCTAATCAGCTCTGCAGGGTGATGTAATATTCATTGAAATGAAAAAGGTAGAAACAGCTGCTAATGTGCAGAGTAATATGAGTAGCATGCTGCTAACCACTTTCAAGTTCAACTGATATAATATGTAATAATAATTTTGTGGGATTTACAGTATAAAAGTATTTGATAATGTTGTGCCTTGTCATCTACAATTCGGCACTGGACCATGAAGCAGCTCCTAAGCTCCTGTGTGTTGTAATGTTCAAGATCTCTCTGTCTGTTTGTCTCTCTGTCTGTCTTGTCCTGCTGCACTTTGAAGTCAGTATTGCTTACTGACTGGTATTCAGTAGGATTCTTGGCCTGTCAAATGATCTAAAATTAATCCCAATGTAGGGAAAAAAAGGTTTCTCTTAGATTTCCAGATGAGCCTTGAGTCTTCATTTATGCCCTTAAAAACCCAACATTTCCTGATTTTGTTTTTTTGTGGTGGTGGTGGGGGGTTGCTGTTATTTTGACAGGAACGACACCCCAGTAGGCTTCCAAAGGACATAAAACATTTGGTGTTTAAAATGGTACTGTACACCAACATGTACTAAAATAATAGCTGCTACCATATAAGCTGTCACAATGGTCATATTTACCCTACTATGATCATATCTAAAATTTTAAAAAGGCACTCATGGTCTCTGAACCTGCCTTACCAAACAGCTAGAAATTAGAAAATTTTAGTTAGTGAATTTGTCTTATAATTAATCTTTATGTTCCTTTGGTTGCATTGAGCTGCTGATTTTAATAACACAATAGAGAATCCAAATCTGATGGTTAATTATAGTAAAAAAGGGGGAGCACTAAATCTAATAGAGATTGAAATACTTTAGGTAAATCAGAAAATGTTCTGTGGTATTTTTGCTTTCATACTGAATGTAGCTGCTGCACAAGAATAAATCACAAGAATAAATAACCAAGCATAGAGCAGGATTTCATGCCACTGCAAATAGCCTCACATTCTAACACTGAGTCCTTGTTTACACTTTCTTGTCCAAAGCACTGTCTTTATTCTTGTATATGTAGTTGATTCCATGACATGTTTCTGATGCAAAGGGACCCTTGAGGAACACTTGTGGTCACTTCTGGTTAATGATCTGGGAGCAGCGGTCTAAAGCGGTCATCATGCTGAACAGAGTCGTAGAAAAAGGCACTGTAAGTGAATGTTGCAAGCATTATTTTCCCGTATCTTCCAGTATCTTCCCATTTTCCCAGTCCCATATATCTCTGATATACCGACATGCACATGGTAGTTTACATGCAGTAGTGCTTCTGGAGTTTTTAAACACTGTGTCTGCTCACTTTCTTACTTATTGGTCCACCTTTTGCTTGCAGATGTAAAATTATTGATGATAGTCTGATGGTGTACAGTTTGTGTTGGTCATCTGCTGGTCTGTCATCAGTGGTCGATTTCTGGCCACCAGGACGCTCTTGGCTGGATATTTTGGGTTGGTGCACTATTCTTAGTCCAGCAGCAACACTGAGGTGTTTAAAAACCCCAGCAGCACTGCTGTGTGTGTGTGATCCACTCTGTGCAGCACTAGCATGCCAGTGTCACAGCTGTTGATACACCACCCAAATAATACCTTCATATCTCAAAACAAGTGATGGAGTACAGCCTGTACCTGTAAACTACAAACTGCGCATGTATGGTCAATGGAGTTGATGTGGACAATTGATGTAGATACAAGATTAGTTTTTCTAATTAAGTGACACATTGTGAATGTTTACTGCTCGTCTGCATGTTTGTGTGTATTTAGGGTTAGCACAGGTCATTTTTTTAATATCTTTGACAGGAGAAATGTGCACAGTACTGGCCCTCAGAAGAAGAGAGACAAATGGGTTTCAGTGACACTGGATTTGTGGTGACTCTCCAGTCTGAAGATGTCAAATCATATTACACAATCAGACAACTGGAGCTTCAAAACACGAAAGTAAGATGCACTTCTAACATAACAAGTCTTTTTAGTATTTATTGTTATTTACATAACTTCTTGGAAATACTTCTATTAACATTTAATACTAAATAAGCAGTTTAACAGGCAACAGTGTATAGGAAATCACCCCAGGTTCTCTAAAGTAGCCCAATGCTTAACCCTTTGACAACTGGGCCATTTATGAGCATTTTTGCAGCCCTTTATTTATTGGGGTATGACATTTTAATACCATAAGCTAGCCATTCATGTTTTTTTATTTTCAGAAGAGCCAGGGCTGTTAAGATGGGCTCTAGAATGCAGTCAAACATGATCCCCCAACTGTTACACACCATTTAAAAAACAGAAGAAATATAAACCTTTTTAAATGTAATCTTTTTTGCACACATGGTTACTCTGGAATGTTTTATTGCACAAACACAGGACTTAGACTATCGTATAGGGTAAGTCTTCTAGATTTCAGTGATATCTTGCATGTGTGTTACTCCTGTTGCGAGTTATGAGTCTGCGACTGAAGGTTACAAAAATTAACACAAAATGCGTTTCTGGAGCTCAAAAAGTTAAAGCAACCTAAAGACAGCTAAATATCGTATCACTCACATCCTGGTCAGAACATGGTGATGGGTGTGAGGAAGCGAAAAAACTGTTCTTAGTGAAACCTAAGATGAAGGCTGAGATACTCAGTGTGTGAACACTAGGGAATGTAACAAAAAACTTTACTTTAATAGAAAAACAGGACCAGCAGTCCATAATATTTAGAAGCTTACATCAGTATATGGAAAGAACCTAGCTGTAAACCAATATGACCCATCACAAATCAATGCACCAGACACTTTTTTTAATGTAGTTCTGCAAATGAAGCAAACAACATGAATGTAATGCAACAGATACAGCAACAAAGTTTATCTTTTGTGATTTCAAACTAGAGAATAACCGATGCTGAAAATGACAATGGTGCATTTTTATTGTGTCGACGAATTACTGTATTTTTTGCCGTATAAGACGCTCCGGAATATAAGACGCACTCAATTTTAAAGGGGGCAAATCTAGAAAACAAGTGTCCCAAAACTTTTGTCGACTCTGGATACATTTCATTTACACTAGACCCCAGATCGGGCCCAATAAATGAAAACTGACATGACCCAAACCCGTGCACTTGTGTCTGAAACAAGCCCAGCCCGACAAATTGACTGTAATTATTTAAATTTTATCCGTGTGCCATTATAACACATGCTCTGAACTGTGGGTGCGCTTATACGCTGACACCCCGTGCTGCTGGAGCTCCGAGCAACTCAAATGCTGCACTATGGCCCGGTCTGACCCGAGGGTGGTGGCAGGCAATATCGGGCCGGGTTCGAGCAGAGAATCTAAAGTCTAATTCACAGTGCCGCACAATGGACGAAAGTTTTGGGACGTAACATCCAGCCTGCAGCATACACAGCATAAAAAGAGGACTGCGAGCAAGCACCACACAAGGTTAGGTGCAGTTTTAATGCAGGCATAATGTATATTCACCGTATAAGACGCACCAACTTTTCTCCCCCAGTTTGGGGAAGAAAAAGTGCGTCTTATATGGCGAAAAATATGGTACTCTTAATGGACTACTTTATAAATAATTATATTCGTTGTAACTGGAGATAGCTATCATGCTACATGTAGGTGTAGCTTCCATACAAGTTACTGATTTTTCTCCGTGTTTGAAATTTTTACTCTTTGTAATGTCAGCATTCTGCTTTATCTGTAGACAGGAGAGAGCAGAGACATCTACCACTTCCACTACACCACATGGCCTGATTTTGGGGTCCCTGAGTCTCCTGCATCTTTCCTCAATTTCTTATTCAAGGTCAGAGAGTCAGGTTCCTTAGAGCCTGAGAATGGCCCAGCTGTGGTACACTGCAGTGCAGGGATTGGCCGATCTGGAACGTTCTCTTTGGTTGACACCTGCCTTGTCCTGGTAAGGGCCTTCCCTCAAGGCTTCCTTGGTTTTTCAACTGAATGTTTTAAACTGAGTATGTTTTAAACATATTACGTATATGATTACTTTTAGGAAAGGGTATTAAAGTAATTTTCAGCACTGTGAAGTTCAGATGTAAAGTTCAGCGGCTTTACATAATCAGCCAGTTTGTTTCATGGAAATATTTTTTGTCTTTATATTATATATTTTATATAAATTGCTTCATACAGATGGAAAAGAGGAAGGACCTTTTGTCTGTTGATATACAAAAAGTGCTCTTGGACATGAGGGAGTATCGTATGGGCCTCATCCAAACCTCAGACCAGCTCCGCTTCTCTTACATGGCTATCAGAGAAGGAGCCAGAGGCATCTTGGACGAATCCTCCCTCCAGGTAGTGTACATAATGACAATCATATGGCAAGTTTAACCGTTTCAGTGAAGTTGCAGTTTTGGATACTCCGAGCTGTTTTGTCACTTTGGTAATGTAGAGCAATATTCACAAATAGGGCTGATCCAGAATATTTGGAGATCTTTGTAATTTGTAATTTTTTGAGAGGTTTCTTGTTTTATCCACGCCATTCAAATTGCTATGTCTGTTATGCTTCAGCAGGGATGAAACTATATAATGGAGTCTGTAGTCACACAAGGAGACAGTAGACAGAGTTTTCTTTAATGACTCCTCTAAAAAGAAAAGGTTTGCTGACAGATTGTAAGCTGAGCACAGAATCTGCAGTGTTTAATGTTTCCATTTGTCCTGCAGCAGCAGTGGCCGAAGCTATCTAAAGAGGACAAGGAGTCAGAAGCTTACTTGGGGTCTTCTCCCAGAGACAACACAAGGCCCCCAGACAAGCTGAATGGACAAATGGGAGAGCCAGGGGAAGGGGACCGAATAGAGCGGCCAAAGGAAGAACAGCGAATGGAGTTAAAATCAGAGAAGTATGATATTGTGTTCCAATGGACGTCATTGCTTGGCTAGATAGCTCTTCTGCAAATTATATTTTTGGGTTAGTTAGTTAAGGTTGGGTGTGGTGTAATGCCTTAGCTTCATATCTAGACATCATACACAGTTACTTTGCTTCTTTAGTTAATGAGCAATAGGCTGAATTAGCTTTATATTGCTTGGGCAAAAAAAAAAGAAAAAAGAAAGGAACATTTGATGGGGTGCTCTGGTAATGATATCTCGGTACAACTTTCAATAATCTCTTGGTTTATATGGTAGTTTTAGGGGAAGTGGTATGAACTTTTTTCAATGCCCCACCAGCGTAATACAGAAAAATCACATAAGAGCCACTCTACCCCTGCCTGACAGGTAACAGAATTTCACCAAAAATCATAGTGTACCACTACGAGCTGTCCTATCAGGATACAACATGAAAAATAAAAGTCACGTATTAGTTACAGTGTATGAGTTCATGTTTAATAGATTTAAATAGCAACAACTAAACACTGCTGTTTACAAAACTAGAGGACGCTGGGTGTTTATTATTCACACAAATACACTAGTTTGACGTTTGACTGTATTTTCTGCCAGGGCTAGAAACCTTTTTATCATTATAATAATGAAATACTAAGAAATAAACAGCTTTGAGTTTTACAGGAAGTGGCCTTTTCACCCCATAAATGGCAAACCACATATGCTATTCAGCTTGATTTAGCATCCAATTAAACCAGCCACCTTTCTCCCTCATAGCCTGCGCAAGAGGCATCGGGAGGAGCGAGTAGCCAGTACAGCACAGAAGCTTCAGCAGATGAAGATGAAGCTGAGTGAATCGGAGAAGAAGAAGGAGAACTGGCTGTACTGGAGACCTATTCTTTTAAATGTAGGAGCTGGGGCAGCCCTAGCACTAGGACTGGTCATGTGCTGGGCTTTTCTCTCCCAATGACACCACATCACCATACAGACACTTACCCCTCATTTTTGTCACATTGGGACCCAAGTCAAGGAACCGTCTTGATAATGAGATGCTTGGATTTTTGCAAGAAAAGAGATGCTCACCAGTCCCTGGTTTGTGGAGAGGTTTTTTTTGCCAGAAACATTCATTCTAGGAGATTCTGCCTGATTTCTTGAATGTCATATTTACTTTAGTAATTCCATTACATTTCAAGCACCCAGCCTTAACACATGTACAGTGTTGGGGAGCTTGATCCATTAGATACAGCATAGAACATGGATGTTAGTCTTGGAAAGGTGCTGTTTCACAGGAATCCGTTTTGGTAAATCACTCCCTGGATTCATATTGGATAAAAGCTAGGTGTAAGCGTGGCTCAACAAAGGGATAGCTATCCCTTACATTTCAACAGAATCCAGAATTTGTTTCAGCTCATGGTCTTTATCTCAGGAGTTTTTAGTAATGAACCGATGATAGATTTAGTCACTGAACACCATTGGAAATAATAATATTGGAAATGCCCAATATTGAAACAATAATGTATATAGTAAAAATGGCTGAACAAGGAAATTTGTACTTTGTCTGTTTATCTATTTTTTGGTGAAGCTTCACTAGAAATTCTTTAGTGTACCTTTTATGAGATACAAACGATTCCACCTTTCTATTTTGTAAACTTAGTCATTTTGAAGCCCTGTTATGATGAATATTACAGGATGTATGGTTCCTGGACCCTGTTTCATCATAGTCTCCAAAACTAAATATAGATTTTATTTTTCCTTTGAGGGCTGTTGTCTGAAGTTAATATTGATTTGTTGAATAAGTGCAATCAATGTGAACCAAATGAGAGGCCTTATACAGCCTCAGTTCCTGGAACTTATCCAGTATTTGGAGAAGTGGCTACCGATGACATGGTTATTGAATTAAGATACCAAACGGGGAAGACTAATTTATTTCCATCTATCAAACACAGCGAACTATATAAAGGCAAATAATTTAATACTGAAGCCAGTAGATTTCTTATTGGATATTTCTTGCTGTTCATTGCTATTGTGAGAGATAGGAAAAAATAAGATTTGTACACTCATCACTGCAGGGACCAGTGAAATTTACTACAAGGCTAGAATATTGGGTTTGCCAACAACAAGGTGCACAAAATTCTGGACATTTGAAAGGCAGCTAAAAGGCAATGATAAAAGGAGTGATAGCCATTATGAAAAACCTGATTCTGTATATTGCACACTTTAGACACTTTTAGCTCCTTTAACATGTAGGTGTCTTTCACAAAAGGTTCTATCAGACCTACCTTCTGAAGTGTATATTAGAGGTTTTTCAAAGACCATTAATTTCAGCTTCTGTGATCTTACTCGTTTAGCAATAGAATAGAATTAGACAATTTTACACCACAACTGATGAACATGACACTTTGGCAGAAGCAAACAATAATTTCCTTTATATCAGCAGATTATTTTATTTTATTCTTATTGGGGTGGGATTTTCTGACCATTTTGTCACATTTTGTTTGCCCCTGGGCCAAAAAATCCAGAATTTCTCTGGCCTTGCTCATACAGCTTAGGAACTGAAATTAATGAATTTAAATTTCATTTCATTTATAAAAAATCTTGTTTGGCAATTTCAGATGGCTGCAACACTCACATCAAGGCACCTGGAAAAATGAGGAAAAACAAGTCTTTGGCCTAATTCCAAATAGTTGTACTCATTTATCTTCTAACATACACAACTTCAGATAAATTCTGAATGTGCTCCTAATCGATATTAACTGGTATCCCAGTGTTCCTCTTGAAGTCCTGTATTTTTAATTACTGTAAATTAAATCAATTTATTGCTGTATTTACCCGGCTAATACCAAAGAAAATGCATGTACATGTATAGTCTATATAGGGTGATGGTTGATATTTTATATTCTAGCACTGCGGAAGACAGTGGTTAAGGGTACACTGTTCAGATACGGGTTTAGCTTTACATTTTAAAGTAATGTAAAGGTAATGTAATAAGCTGAGTTTAAAATGGGATTAAAGTGTTTGGAGAGCATATGCAATGGAATATTTAGGCTTTACACAATACAAATAGGCTTTTCTATGTATTTATTTTTTACCACATCACATAATCGTGGTGCTTTTTGAATGTAACTCCTGCAAGTTTTGTAACGTGAACTTAATACAACTCTATGAGCTACCAGTGATCTTGTACTACCTATTGAGGTTCTGGGCCTGTAACAGGACCACTGACCTGGAAATTCCTCATGTTTGGTGGCCTGAAGTGCAGTGACCTCTTGATATCGGACGATAACATGCACATTTGTAGAGTGTGAAAAACTGAATATGTGCTAAAAAAGTGACCATAGATACAATCCTGATAGAGATATGATCTTTAGGACAAACGTCACATGCTTAGTGTTTTAATCTAAAGTACACTGTACAAGCTAAATTATTACATATTTGGAATTGGACCACAGTCTTGTATTTCCCCAGTTTTTCAGGTGCCTGACAGTCCAAAGATACATCCTTTTGAAAATGGTGAAAAAATGTTTGTGAGCAAAGGCAAAATCTCATTACATTTCAAGGCAGTGTAACTCCTAAACTTTGAGCTAGTCCAGTGAAATTTTAGATTTTTCATACTGGCGGAGGGGCAAACAAAAGGTCACAAAATTACTCTATTGTGAGATGATCAAGTATGGATGGTACCTAGTATTTATTGAGTTGAGACAGAATGACCCTGGGCCATAGCTAGGTTTATTCTTGTACTTTGTTCTTTTGGATTTGTTTCATCGTCATTAGATATTCCGAATATAAACACATATGTTGTCAGTTCTCTTATGCTACGCTGAGAAACCTATTTGTGTTAATCCAGCTGCTAAACTGGGGTGAAAATGTACTGGACCACCCCAGCCTGGATAGGTCTACAGTTCATCACAATACATTCACATACACAGTAACCCCTTCATCATGTCCAGTTCACCTGACGTGATGTATTTGGCCTGTGGGAGGAAACCCCTGGCAGAAACACACCAAATAGAGGGAGAACAAATCTTCTCAAATCTGAATTCTGCTCCATCTAAAGGAAAGAGTCCACAAAAACTGAATCGTTTTTGTCTAGATGAAAATGTTCTTTTAGATACAAAGCTCAGCATTAATGGTTCAGTGTTAAAACTCCCCTGGCATATGGGTTTAATTCCCAGTTCATGCACAGCCTGGGGCAGCTAATGTTGGCGGGTCACTAGGTTGTGAATCTGAATCCCAGGACTGCTAGTGGCACCAGTGTGGTACCCTTGCGCAGGGTGCTGTCCCCACACACTTCTCCCCGGGTGCTCTGTTACTGGCGTCCTACTGATTCACTTGGTAAACGGGAGTAATATTTCACATTGTGTACCCGGTGCTGTAGTGTGTTCACAAGCGGCGAAGAAGAGAAAAAAACATCTAATAATACACCAAAAGTTTTTTCCCTAAATCTTGTCCTGTTTTACATTCAATCTTATATGACTTTCAGCCACCAGTGTTTTACATCGTCTCTGAAAATTAGTGTGTAAACCGTTTTTGAAATTTCGATTCCCAACGAACTTATAAAAAACTAAGTATGATCACCAAACAAAACTACATGTCAAAAACTACAAATAGGTTCTTCCTACAAATCGTAGTAGTCCAAGAGACGCCTGATTGAAATATAGTGAATAAAATCCACAATTGAAGAAAAAGCGGCAATTCAGTTTATTATTTATCCATCATACAAACCTATTTGCTATATTTTATTTAAGCATATGTCCAAATTATTTGTGCGTTGTTTATAAATGGTGATAAAACAGCAGTGGATTTGATAAAGCCACTTTCCCGCTGGCTGTTCCGCCAGGATTTAAACTGACAACAAGAGGAGGAGGAGCTGCTGATGTTGATAACTGAAATAATTGATTTGGAATAATGTAGCTCTAATAAATAATTAAGTAGGGGTTTGAGTGACGTTAACTTTAAATTCTTATGTTCGACTGTATAAGTTTGTTGTGTTTTTTTCTGATAAATGCAGTCAGTGTTGAAACATGTCTCTGCCTCCGGGGAAAGCGTCTGAACTGAAACAGATCATTCAGGATCAATTAATCAAGGTACGTTTATTAACGTGGGTTGTTTACCAAAATGCACAAATCCTGAAGGCCCTGTTCCTTAACTGTGTAGCTCGATAAATAGCCTGGTACACTGGCGTCGTATACATCGAGTAAAATCTTTTGTTTACTTTCTGCAGTTTTTTTTTATTTAGCAATCAGTGAACCTAAATATGAGCTACTATTATTACTAAAAACAGATTAAACTGTTTTGTTTATTGGTTTTTATTTAAATTACATTTATTGCAATGATTTTTCTAGTCTCGTCAAACCTGAATCACAAGGGCAACTTCCTAAACCACTAGCCCACCAGCTGCCCCAGGGTCCATTAATGGAAAATAAAATCAGAAGTTCTCTGCTTCTGATAAAAGTGATAAATCAATGTTTTGACATACTGCAGCATGAAATAATTCATAAAAATGTAACGCATGTTTATTGTACTCCATAAACATTCATGCAGTAAGATGTACATCAATGTTGGCCCTCCAGAAAATTATAACAATTTGATTTACCGCATTTGCCATGTGCTCTTATCCAGAACAATGTAGATATGTGATTTGTAGTCCACAAGAAAACATGTCCCTCATACTGCTAAGCCTAGAATTAAAATTAAAATCTGAAAGAAAGATTTAGTCCTCAGATCAAACACACTGTTGGCTCTAACCAATCACACACAAGTACAGTTTTTATGCTCATGAGTTCAACCACTTATGATCGTCCTGACGTTTATGTAAGTATTCATGTGTTCAGATGGATATCCATGGGAAAATTCGAGGTGTCCTTGCAGAAACGCTGAGAGCCGAAGGGGATCGTAGAGATCAGCCACTCTCTGAGGAAGACCTCATCATGGCTCTCCAGCGCAGGGGCATTGTAGAAGAAGCCATGAAGGAGCTGAGTTTTGCTAATGTGGTAATATTATTACTGTCTGCTTCAATATTTCCCTTTTAGTGTGAGTACAGCTTGTGTGACAAATGAAGGACTTGGTGGTTGGTCAATATTCATTTTTTTTACTGAATATTAACAATGCATTTTTACTGAACTTAACAATTCATTTCAACATTGGGGTCACCATGATGGTTTCTTGTGGCATTTAGCTGCTAATAAACTTTTTCCAGGCCCAAATTAAATGTAAGCTCAGACCACTGTTCATTAATCATTTAGGCTGAAAATTTGTGTATGTATAGTGTGTGTATGTGAAACCGGTCCTGTCTAATACTCATATTTTCATATCTACTAGTGTTGCATCTGGGCCCCTTTCATATGTGGCCTAATAAGATATGTATATATGATTGGGCACTCGTGCTTTCATTTGGACATGATTCAAAGTATTTTTGTACAGCATTTATTTAATTGAATTAAGGTTTGTCATCTTCACAGTAATTGTAGGCAATTCCTCTACCTTTTTTATATTTACAATATTTTTCTTTAGGCAGATCTGCTGACTGAGGCAGATGCCCAGAACAGATCACCAGCTCACTTCTCTGAGAAAGGAATTGCACAGATAAAAACAAGTGAGGCCTGAGTACTCTGTTTGAAGTGCATTTCTTGTGTGTGTAATGGAACATGTAATTAATTGAAAAAAATATTTTGTGCAATAAATTGTTTGTTGTTTTCTCTACCTAGCCAGTATCAGTCCATTGAGGAGATACCTGTACCTGCAGGTTCTGGGAGGCAAAGCCTTCCTTGAGCACCTGCAGGAGCCAGAGCCTTTACCAGGTCAGGTGTGCTCTACCTTCACACTCCACATACACTTCCGCAACCAGCGCTTTCGCTCCAAACCTGTGCCATGTGCATGTGAGCCTGACTTACAAGAGGGGTTTCTTCTTGAAGTACACAGAGATGGCGCAGGTAACTTCCAAAAAATCTCACTTCTCAACTTTTACGTTATTTTGGGTGGTCTTTCTGAGAACAACCTTGAAGAAAATATTATCAGAAGAAGGCATTAGAAATATGTGTAAGTAATAGGTTTTTAAGTGTAATGTTACAATATACACTGTAAGTGCCATTTAATAGATGTGGACAATTAATTATGAGTTTAATCAAAATAAGCACCCCTTGCCGGAATCTAAGCAGCACAGCATCCTTTCCAGCACATTTACAAACTTTGTGTTCAAACCCTCCCAGGACATTTTGAAGTATGTAAACAGTTCGATCTCATTTGCTGGGTGCTTATTTGTATTGGACCAGTTTGTCCCTGCAGTTCAATGGGAAATAATATGGAGAATCTGAGGAGGAAAAGACATAATTCTCAAACCATTTTGCTTGTCATTGGACAGGAATTTGGTACAATTTTGAAGAATGTAAACCAGAAAGAATTGTGGACTTTTCTTTTTTCATTGTGGACCACAAAGTGAATATCAGTGAATTAAAGAGAGACCCATTATTTCTTTTTCAAAACCAATAGTTTAAGCAGCATTCATAAAGTTGTAAAAAGATGCTGAGAACCCAGTAAATGTTATGCTTGGCTATTTATTGTTGAATTGTGTGCCTTATTGTTGTTTGTGCCACGACTGGGAAAAACCGATGTCTCTTTTTCATTTGCCATAATTAATCTCTCAGCAGAACTAACTTTTTATGCACATTGTGGAATAAATAAATATGTTTGCATATGTTTTGTTTTTTCTTGTGGGCCAGGTGATGCCAGTAAAATGGCTGATGCCACCACCATGCTGTCTATCTGTGACCCAGTGCACATGGTGTTGATTAAAAATGACACCTCAGGGGACACCACTCTCATTTCTTCTTATTTTCTGGACTGGCGATCTGTCCTTAGTGCTCCCAATGGGAAGACAGCAGTGTCTGTGGAGCTGCTTGGCGTTGGTGGGAATGTCCCCATTTTGACACTAATATTAGTCTGATATTTATTTAAAGAGCTCATTCAAGTCTTATGCTTTACCTTTTCTTTTCCTGTGTGTGTGGGTCTGTGTTTGTCTGTGCCCTTTAGGTAGTGAGTGTAAAGTACCTGCTGGTGTTCTTAACCTCAAGTTAGAGGTGTATCCTCCCCTTAATGAAACTCTAAGCCCTGAAGTAATCAGCACACAGGTAACATAATCTTTTTTTCCTCTGCAATGCATTTTTGTCCACATTAGTTTCATTTAAAAGTTCTAATAAATCAGCAGAAGTGTCATATATATACACACGTGGACAAAATTGTTGGTACCCCTGAAATATTTCTAGAAAATCATGTATCTCTCACAGAAAAGTATTGCTTTAAGACAAGTTTTGATATCCACGTGTTTATTCCCTTTGTGTGTATTGGAGCAAAAC
>JBBMFX010000007.1:9749823-9760812 GCA_037832545.1 Rhabdalestes septentrionalis | reverse complement strand
CACACACACACACACACACACACACACACACACACACACACACACACACACACACACACACACACACACACTCCTTTGCTGCCTGATTAGTCACTGAATCATAGGCCAAGTCTGTTTATGAAATGTTGTGGCATTATCAGTCTTTGTCAAAATGCAAACACACATTTATTTATAAAGTCTATGTAAAAAATCTATGTAAAAAGAAACATTTGATTACTTCATTTCACTGATCCTCATCCGCTGTGCGCCAGAAGTTTTTTAGAGACAGGTTTCAGAAAAAGCACACTTGAAGTCATCCATTAAGCAGACAAAACTCTTCATCCTCAGCTTCACCAGTGAACTTCACCTTTCAGTGGATTCCCAGGATAGAGAGCATGCCTCTGCTCTTCACCTCCTCATCAGAGGAAGAGAGCGAGAGAGAGGGCGGTGGCTGGCACTCGCCCTAGGGAGTGATCAGCGGGCTGTTTCTAGGTCAGTACTGATGGGGTGCAGGGAGCAGTAAAGGCCTTTTTCTCTCTTTTTCTCTCTCTCTTCTCTCTCTCTCTCTCTCTTTCTCTTTGTCTCACCCTCTCTCATTCCCCAAAAAGCAAAAAAACAGAACAATTCCCAAAGCCACAGGACAGACACAGGACACAGAAACAAGACAAAGATTTTCAGGATCGGTGGAGAGGAGAAGAAAGGTAGTGAAATATTTAGTGGTGGTGAAGTCTCACTGGAGGGAAGTGGCAGGCTTTTCTGTTGTGTATTTCTGGGATGTCTGAAGTATGCATGAGAAATGGCGTGAGCTTTAGACTAATCTCTAAAGCATACGGTTTTGGAATAAAAGTGGAAATTTTATGCATCACCAAATTAACATTTAAAGTGATGAAGAGCTGAAGATGATAGGTGAGTTTCCTTAGTGCATCCCAGCTCTGAGATCATCATGAGATGGTGCAGAAAACTGTGGTGTTGTATATAATTTCTGGAAAAAATCAACCCCCCAATGGCTTCAGCTTTGAGGAAAGGTGTACATTTTAGATTTAGGCTTTTGTGACTGAACCATTTAAAGTATAGCTCTGAGGTTTACATTAAACGACCCAAATTCCTCGTTCACTTTAATGACACTGAATTCAGTTCCTTCTCTCTTTTTCTTCCTTTTAAACCTCCTGTTTTGGAGTTCTTCATAAAGGTAAACGTTTGGTGCAGCAACTTATTCTACACCAGTATATTAAATATCCAGTGTCTCAAATGTTTTGCATAATGGAAATATTAACATACGGTGATTAGAACCAGATGTCTGAAGCTTGAAATTCTTCTTAAATTTGTCCCACAAAAAGAATGAAATGCTGCTTGATGCCTGAGATGTGGTTTGCCAATAGTTTTAGATAAGTTTATACCCTAAAGCATTTTTAAATTTTAAATAACAGTATGTTTTTTTACAGTGCACCATTTCACTTTTGTGATAGCTCAACAATGAATGTATATATATAAATTGTTGAGATGCCAATATTTAAAAAAAAAAATTAACATTTTAGATTCAGAAATGTCATTATATATTTCTATGTACTGCATCCAGGCTTATTCAAGATTCAAGATTCAAGATTTTTATTTGTCACATGCATAGTCATACACGTACAACATGCATTGAAATGTGTCCTGAACCGCTCCTTTAGCCTGTGCAGAATTATATTTAAGACAATTTAAATTAAGAATAAAGCCTGGAATTAAAACACTAAAATAAACAAGAACTAAAATCTGAAATTAGACACTAAAAAACAAATAAGAAATCTGATATAAGTACAAGTATGCATATCCTTAATATAAGCACAACTGAAAAAATTTTAAAATATAAAAGTTTCTGCAATGCACATCTAACAAATACTTAAGACAGGATATGGATATGTATTTAAATAAGTTTAGCAGTAGAATGTACTGTGTGCAAATGGAATGTGCAAATGAATGTTAAAGTGCACTGTGCAATTTTGTCAAGTCAAGTTAGCACAGCAATGTACGAAAACATAGTGATGAAAGAGGGTGTGTTACAGAATGATATGGCAGAGTGACGTACCGGATTGACCAGAGCAATAGCAGAGTAGCAGCATGTACATTACAGCGATGTGAATATATATAACAGACCTGAGATGAGGAATGACAGTCTATGGTAAGGTCCAGTTTGTTATGGGGGGTGAGGGGGCATTTTCTGATTCAGAACCCTGATGCCCTGAGGATAGAAGCTCTTCTTGAGCCTCTATGTTTTGGCCCTGATGTTGCGGAACCTTCTGCTTGATTGAAGAAGTTGAAAAAGTCCGTGACTGGGGTGGGATGAGTCCTTCAGTGTCCGAACTGCCCTGTAACAACATCTCTTGGTGTAAATGTCCTGTTGGGAAGGGAGAACATGTATTATGTATTAATACAAAATGTGAAAGTGCTTGTGATATCCACAAGTCACAAGCACACATTTTCATAATACTGATCAGATTTTCTTCAGAAACCATGCCACACCTTTCTCCCCACTCACTACAGAGCACTGTGGGAGTTGTTAAAGAGGACTGGAGTCTTCCAGGCCTCTTATTAGCACTCCTCGACAGCAGGAGCCCAGCTGAGATGAAGCAGCAGCAAGAGACATGCAGTCTCTGGGTGTGCGAGACTTGAGACGGGAGCATATATTTTATCAACAGACTGCAAAGCAAGCATGGGGCTTTTCATTTAAATATTAATGCCAACACTAAAACAAGAGGAATTGGTGGTGATCTAATTAAATCGAAGCTGCTCTTTTAAAGTCCTGCTCCAAAGAGGGCCTGTGTTAGTAAATTAACAATTTTTGGGGAGCTGAGGTGCGTATTGTGGGGAGGGCCGAGGGATAAAAGGAATCAGTGATTAAGCACTTGAAGAAAATAATCATATTACTATGGTTGCAGTATTGCTGCTGTGTATTCATATCAGGTTTGGCAAAGGCAGAATCAGGAAAGGCACACGTTTTTCAAAACGTTTTTCTTCACCCCATTTTCCAGAGCCATTCATTATGATAATACTGCGCTTCTGAGTGCCCATGCCATGTGTGTGTTTAGGGAACTGTGTGTGTGTGTGTGTGTGTTTGTGCTGACATGGACATGTGTTTGTTGGTGGCAGGCCCAGTTGTCTCTGGCTTGTTTCACTCAGCCGATAATTTCCTCATTTGCTAGCGGGAAAATAGCTAATTAAAACCCTCTTCAGCTAACAGGCTGTCTGGGAGAATGCTAATGCAGTCGTGGGCATGCTGCTATTTCCGCTCCTGCTCCACATCCTCCTGGCTCTTTCCCTCCCCTCAGACCTGCAGCCCGGGACGCTGATGGACTGAACCCATTTCTGCATTGAGTGCGTGCCAAAAAGCCTGTTTTTACCCATTTAGACAATGGCACACTACAGAAAAAGCAAAAAAAGAAAAAATTACTTGAATGTAATCAAGTGTAATGAATAGGCCTGTTGTAAATGTGACACTGGAATAGTGACACAAGGAAAAAAGTATAGAGCATTTATATATAATGTATTCGTGCTGGATTTTTCCTATCTGAATGGGTTACCTATACATGAGCTGAAATTAATTTATTTATGTAAATGCTGTTTCTCATGCCTCTGGTCAATCGCTCTGGCAGTTTTGACAGTCTTGACTAATTAGTTGTCAGCCATCAATGACTTTTCATTGATCTTTTGTTTTTCTTTTGCTGATTTCCTTTCTAACACAGTGATGAAAGCAGTGATCAAAGAGGAGGGACTGAAATGAATAAAACATCTGACAGCTTTCATGTCTACAATTCGCTTTAATCAAAACTTAGTTGTGTTCATTTAGGTTGCCATGCTTTTAGTTTCTTCTTTTCCTCAGGCAAAGTTTTGAAAAAAACAAAACAAAAAAAAAAACTCAGATGAACATATCTGAAATGTTTGATTTGATGAACTAAAAAGGAAGACTGTTGTCAGCAGCCAACTTAATTTTGCATTTTACCTTTTAACTGTGCCCTTCACAACTATTGCTTAGAAATGAATACCTCACCATTTCAGAGGAGTAAAAATACAGACTTACGTTTGTCAAGCTTCTCAGAGTAAGAATTCTGATCCGAAGTTCATGTCAATCTATTTACATTCTATTTACAGAGGGCACAAGGTGACACCTGACCAGTATTCATACACTGATAATTTAAGTAAAAATGGGACTTGATGTCTATATGAAAATCCTATGTTAATCCTATGTTAATGCAACACAATACAAATATTAAAAAACCTTATTGCGAACATGTATTAATGTTTATAATGGCATTGTTTGCAAAAATAATAATATGAACAAAATAAACAGAGATTTTTAGCAGATTTTGTGCTGGCTTTCTATCAAGTTAGGTCACAACTTTGCTATTGTAAAAGTTTAATCAGTGCCAGGGCTTGGAAAATAAATTTTGAACACAAATATAGCACAGATAATAAATGTAGGTTAATTAGTTTGATTTGAAATTACACAAATGGCAAGTCACAGTCTCTAAACACTGTACTTCTTCTATAAAAAATTTATAACCTGTTAAATACAGAGTAATGGCCATTTTTAAAGCAAAGTAAAATCTTAATGCTTATTTCAGTAGCAACTTTAAGAGCTTCTTATAAGTATTGCACCCCGATGCAAATTTGAATAAACTGTATATTTCCTACACAGTGTCCCCCTCGTTAACAGCACTTTTAAGTCCTGTAAGTTACAAAGTGGGGATCGAGTTAGTTAGCAGTATATAATCCTGCTGAATGCTGCTGAAATTAGGTCACTGTCATTAGAGAATACCGTTGCCATGAGGAAGTTTACTTGTTCTGCAACAATGTTTAGGCAGGTGGTACATGCCAAGTAACTTCCACGTGAATGCCAGGACCCAAGGTTTCCCAGCAGATCACTGCCCAGAGCATCACACGGCCTCTGCCAGATTGTCTTCTTTACAAAGTACATCCGGGTGCCAGCTAGTAATACACAAGCACTAAACTATCCACATAATGTAAATGACAACATGATTTATCAGACCCCTCTGACTGGCCTGAGGCTACTCAGCCCCATACGCAACAAGCAGTGTGTTCTGACACCTTTATATCATAGCCTGCATTCTTTTTTTCCCCAGAAATATGTGCTACCGTAGTTCTTCTGTGGGACTGAACAGAAGTAAGCATTAGTAAGCACTGAGTTCAACCAATCACCTGTTCATGAATAAACCTATTATGGACCACGTTTGATAGGTACTACCCAGTGCATACTAGGAACATCCCATAAGACCTGTTGATTTCGTGATAATCTGACCCAGTCATCTAACCATCACAATTTGACTCTTGTTGGAGTAATTTAAATCCTTACGCTTGTTGCCCATTTTCCAAGTTTTCCAATACAGAGTACGAACAACTCCTATTCTTGTGTATGGGTTCAGCAAACCTAAAAAAGACTCCCTAGGGCAAGAGGATGGAGAATGCTCAATCTGCATTTGGAACAGTAATGTCCTTGCTGAGATTACAGGTCAGCTTGCCTTGAGAGCCTTGACTCAAGGTTTGATACCCTGAATTTTTACCTAAGTGATATTTATCATATAATAACATATTTACACAAAAATGCCAGGGTTAATTTCCAACATTGAATGCTAATTAAAATAGTGTTTCAATAGTATAGATTCACAGTGTGTCCACATAAAGTTAGTGAGAAATAATTGTGGGAGTTGGTAGTTGGTAGATATTAGTAGTTTGTTACTTACAGTTATGCCACTCTGCCACCTTTGCCGCTATACTGTGTGAGATGCATCTTGATAAACTTGAGAACCCTAGTCCACACAAGTCATGATGCATCCCTGATAAAAAAACATAAGCTGCTGAAACTTCCTTATGTCTTGATCTGTATTGGCTGGATAGAACTTTGAACTGGACCAGTATTTGAAGCTGTGGCTGATAAGAATGCACTTGATGCAATGAAAAATATCACTGAACAAAGATAATCTGTGTTATTCACTACCCTGTCAGTGGTTTTAATGTTGTGGCTGATTGGTGTGCGATGCTAGCTCTAGGGGCTGCTGAACAAAGCCCAGGGAAAAAGCCGACAGTGCAGGTATTGATTAGATATGAACCATGTCTAGGTTTGAACAATCACATATCCATGCAGTGAAAAACGATTTTGCTGCTCGCTCGATGATAAGGCTTTTGAAAATCTCAAGACGAGGAAAAGAAAACGCTGAATTGCACACTCAGGTTTCTGTGAGAGTAGGGCATTTGATTGTTCACAGAGCCGCAGTGAGTGGCTGTCAGAGCCACTTTGAATAGCTGCCAATTATCACATCGGCCAATGTTTCTCAACAATGGCACCGTGGCACATCATTTTGTCTAAAAGTTGCATGCTTTCAGCAGTTAATTGGATTTTAAGAAGCAATATAAAATGCTCTGGAAATAATCTGAGCTTATAGATTTTCCTGTCATCAACCCTGGCTGCTAATTGTGGAAGCCTGAATGGCAGTAGGTGGGTGAAATTACCTTGGGCTTGTGTTACAAAACACACACACGAGCCCAGAGATGGAAAAAAATGCTCAGTGAATATCAGTTATTATTCTTTTCTTTCCTGCAAAGACAAAGAGTACCTATTGGAAATGCAGATTTTGTTTTTGATTTTATTAGTTGTCTTAGAGAGACCTGCATTGTGTAGATGTTTGATATGCCCTTGTAAAGATCACCCACTTAAGAATTATTATCATAAGTGGAAGTGGTTCATTAGAATGTCTTAAAAATATTCTTCGGTAGATACACATGTAAATTCCATTTTTTTAAACACCTTTATAAACTGCCACACAGTTTTCTTTTGTAAAGCAACATACACCAAACATCCATCACAAATGCCTGCAATTACTAGGATAATTGTTATGATAGTCAGAAATATCCATGATTGTTCATTTTCGTAAATAGGTACTCAGGAATAGAGTACCGTAAAAGCAAATTGCAACCTTGTCTTGTTATTGAAACAGCCAGATTCGCATCATGCATTTCAATCATTCAGAACAATCTGGAAACTAATACACAGCACTCACTTTGTATGCTTGTTCTCCCGCCCCTCGTCCTTCGCCAAGAACAATGCAATTATGTCTCTGCCCAGAATAGGGGGCTGACACCCTACACAAGAGGCCAGTAATCAGAGGCAGAGAGCCTCCTCTGCTGATAACAAATTAAAAGCCAAAGCAGGACTGGATGGATGTTTGAATCCAGCCTTTACTCTGCTGCACCAAACAGCACTTCTACAATCCTATTTTCCTTTTGTCTTGCAATTCCTATTTCAGTTCTAGCACCACACATCACTCACCACTCAAAGGAAGATTATGAGTTTCACAATTGCACACTAAGGTCATATGAGTGGCGACAGTTTAATGATAATACACTTTCATGTATATGTAGTTAAGAATGCATAGACCCCCTCCGCTTTTTCTCTCCCTGTGTGTGTGTGTGTGTGTGTGTGTGTGTGTGTGTGTGTGTGCCATAATATTAAAAACATTTTGATATTGTGCAGGCTCCTCATGCTGAAAAATATAAATGCTTCTGATCCATAAGCGGATATTGTAATCCTCTACTTTGTGTGAATTGGACAAGTTGGTCCAGCACAATTCACAGATGCCTCTGAATGTTTTTAAAGGCACTTTTCAAATAAAGTATATTAGTATTATTATTATTATTATTAATCAGAGATTGAGATCTGGGTCAAGTCAACCCCTTGAACTTTTTGTTTTACAGAAAATTGCCATTAAGAAATACTGTGGCCATGAAGAGGTGTATATGGTCTGCAACAATGTTTAAGTAGGTGTCAAAATATCATCCATATGAATGGAGGAGCCAAAGTTTCCCAGCAGAACATTTCCAGAACATCACACTACCTATGTCAGCTTGCCCTCTTATCATCCTGGTGCCATTTCTTCTAAAGAAAAGTGAAAGAGACACAGTTGTCCACGCAAAGTAAAAGCAAATGTGATTCATCAAACCAATCCATGTTCTTAAAGTGCTTCATTGTCCTATTCTGATGGTCACATGCCCATTGCAGGTCCTTTTTTGTGGTGGACAGGGGTCAGCATGCGCAATATGATTGGCCTGAAGCTATGCAGCCTTACATATAGAAAGTTGTGATGCACATTATAATAATGAGGGTCATGGCAGACAGGATGTAAGGATGAGATCCTTACAGATATTTAAAAGTAAAAAAAAAAGTAAAGTGACAATTCTGTCATACATGAAAACATACCACAGTACACAGTGTGCACAGCATGAAATTCTTCCTCTGCATTTAACCCATTTACCAGGCAGCCAAGAACACAGCGCCCAGCGAGCAGTGTGTGGGGACTCGCAGGACGAACACCCTAACCACTAGCCTCAACGAACAAACAAGAAAGATTAACAAAAACACAAGGAATCAATGACACCATAAATTTTAATAATGTAGGTTTACAATAGATTTCTTAAGACCGGCATTAACAGAGCATTTTTACAAAACTCAGGGACTATATATACACAGCCTAGACAGTGAGAAACACCTGGCAAAGGTGAACAGGATAACAAGGGGACAGGGCTAAAGATGTTTAAACCAAAACAACACATAATCACACTGAAACATAGACAAATTGCAAAAAAACAGGGAGAAGACAGAATATTACAAAAACCAAGGCACTGGAAAATGCAGGAAGAATAATAATCTAACATGATCAGCATGAACATTTTCAGCAATTTGTGCTCTGACCCAGCCAGTCTGGCACTCTTTTACTTAGAGAACTGACTGTTCCTACCTAAAATCGTTACAAAAAATATGTGTGTGTGTGTGTGTGTGTGTGTGTGTGTGTTTAAGGACTGATTAAATTTGATAAGCATATTGTGTTAATATAAAACCTTAATATCATGTTCATTATCTTTCACTTCTGCCGTTGCCTATTGATATACACAGCGATGTTCGTTGTCCTGCAAGCTCATAAACTGATATTCAATTATTTCATGTGTTATCTAAAATAAAAGGTTTTCTAATTCTCCACTGAGAGATTGGAACAAAAGAAAGGCAGCTCAGGGTCAGTCCTGCCTCTAGCAGTGGGGATCCACCTCCTCCACCTGTCACTCAGGAGCCTCTCCGTCCAAAGCCCAATTAAATCACTCCTCTCCATGTGAGCTGACCCCGCTGCTATGAATATGTATGAGAGCAAATGCAAATAAAATTCCGCACCACGCATGTAAGGGCTTTGGGGGAGAAAAGAGGAAAAAAGGTGGGTCCCTATTGGGAAGCCACTGCACAGATGCCATCACTTTGCTGCGCTATCACAGGTTAGACGGGCAGAGAATTGAAACAGCCCTGCCGAAGCACACACCCACTTAAGCATGAATAGTATCTAACACTCTGCACCTCAAGTGTGTCCCACTTATACTGTTACTACCTGATCTATATCATTAACTAACAAACAAAATGAGGAATACACCTAAATAGTTAATGTAGATAATACAGTTTTTTTTGTTGTTTTTTGTTTTTTGAAGTTGTGCTTCTCTTGCCTTGGAATTACCTTCCAAAAAATGCTTCAGTCAACCCTGCCCATTTACTCTCTTTCGCTTCCTCATATAAGAAACCCAGTGTTATTGATTTAGCAGTTTATTTAGTAAACACCGACAAAGAGGGTGAAATTGAAGGACCTGAAAAATGGAACTGAATGATTCATTACATGAGCTTTTAATGACATAGTGTGTAAACTCAAATGAACTATTGAGATGAACCTGTCAGGATGAATTGGGACATAGCTCTGCCTTTAAATAATGGCAAAAGAAATGGATGCCAGTTGTGCCGTAAACGTGAGGCTGATGTGATGTTGCCAGTGCAGAATATTCATCACCCTTTTCCGGCATTACTGAGCAAAAGGATCATGGATCACAATCAAGACCCATATGAAATAAGTAGTAAAGGCAGTGGCTTCATAGATAGTGACATTTAATGCAGGAAAAGTGCCAAGTCGTCATGGCATACAGGGGTGTGCTTGTAAATAATTAATCTTTGCTCTTCATGTCTGCTTGTCAGTACAGACTGGGGGCTTGTATCCTGGCAACGCGCCATGGTTTCCACATGCTGCAGGGAACGAGAGGCCCTCGGGGGGGAGCCAATCATTTCCCTGCCTGGAGCTGAAACAGCACTGAGACACTCGCACATTCACATAGACACATGCACATAAACACAAATGCATGTACAGTGCACTTACAGGGTACGCAAAGTTAGAAAGGCCACTTTTACAGCATATTCCATTTCATTTAAATTGCTTAGCAGTACTAACCGGGAGATTGCTTTAATTTCTGCAGCCTTTTCTGACGGCATTCCATCCATTCCATGTAGGCGAACATCAAATGCTATTAATGATATTAAAAATATCACTGTGATTATGGGAGCATCGCAGCCAGATGAAAGAAGCACCCTTTGACAGGCGCATGCTGGAAATCTAACATAAAGTGTATGTGTGTGTTTCTGTCTGATGCAAGTCTTTCAGCTGGAGTCAGGTATCCCGTGTTATGCCTGTTTTTTGGAACATTTCTATCTTACATATTCTGTTCCTTGTGTTGCGGGAAAAAGTGCTCATAGAAAATTGTATCTTGCGCGTGTATTATCTTCTCAGTATACAAAGGCTCCTACATGTAATTGCAGAAGTAATCATCATTTACTCAGGATAGATTAAAAGCAGAGTATTTTTTGGACTGTAATGAATTAGTTACAGGACTCTTTTAGTGTTTTAAATACATAATCCTGTTACATCTATTCCTTTAATCCCCTAGCCTGAGTATGCACTCATGAATGCACTCATGTATGTATGAGCATATGCTCTTATGAAAACACAAAGCACTCACTCACATGCACATACGCACGCACTTACACACACACACAAACACAGACACACAAAGATGGACACACTTGCAAACACACACACACACACACACACACACACACACACACACACACACACACACACACACATACACACATATATATATATA
>JBBMFX010000007.1:9693507-9712223 GCA_037832545.1 Rhabdalestes septentrionalis | reverse complement strand
AGAGAGAGAGAGAGAATGAGAGAAATTTCTCCATTGTTACTAAATGTCTTGGCACTGTTGGGAATCGAAATAGCTAAAGGACCCCCAAAGCATGTCTCTGTATCCCCCTCAAACTGTCTACATTAAAGTAGACCAGACACGCTGTCAACAGACAATGCAGCTTATTATTCTGAGTTAAAGCTACCCACTCTAATGGTCCAAGGTGTAAAATGAGTTATAAACTAATTTCATTGTTCGAGGAATGCTGAATACTAAGTATAGTGTGTTCACTACATTAAGTCAGTCAGCTGAGGTAGTAAATCCTTATGGAGATAAAACAACCAAGCATAAAGCTACTAGCTTTTCTTGTGTGAACATGTTCTTCACAACATTACTTGAGATTTTACTTCATGACTGTAGTTAAACTTACTTTTGTGTAAGGTTTTTTGCACATGCAGTTTGACATGTAAATGATACTTTTGTACACATTTCTGAATTCAAAACATTTCTGTAGAATAGCAAAGCACATGTTTGAGAGTGGCAATTTTAGTGTCCATTGTAAATTAAGTTCCTCCTTTTTAAACTGCTCTTTTTGACATGAAATAGAAATGAGAGAAAAAATGGCTTTATAGCATTATCAGCTGTGGTTTTGTATCAGTACTGAGAAAGGAAAAGTGGTTTTGTGCTGCCTCTAGCCTTAAGCAATAGTCTTAAAGAGCCTCTCAGCATTCCTGGAGTAGAAGTCCAAGAGTGTTTATTTAGAGGAGTGGTTTTGTCCATGTGGCCATTCAGCTCAGTGTGGCTTTCAGAAGCTCAGAGTATTTTCACACTGGCAATGCTTCAGATATCACACTCAAAACAGCAGCATCCTCTGTTGTTTTCTTTAAAATATAATTTCTTAAACTTTCTTAAAGTTATTTTTGCTTTGCAGAAAAACATTAGTCATTTAATTGCTCTGTAAAGAGCTGAAGAGAGGGGGGACGCTGAAGAGAGTTGTCACTGGATCATATGATTCCTCATAAACGGCTCATTTACTTCCTGCTAAAAAAGACCTAATCATCAAGGAACCAAATTTGGCAGCATTCTCCACAGTGAGCATGGATGAGACTAATTTACTAAACATACCCTCCAGTCACATAATTACATGTAATTTTACCGGCATAATTAACTAATTTAATTACTACTCCTCAAGAGCATCAATTATTGATATTACGGAGTGTTCAGACGGGCTGTGGCGATGCGTGGAGCATTCAGAGGACACCAAACACATGCTGGGCTTCCGAGAGCTTTGGCATGGGTACAGCAGCGTGCGTGCGTGTGTGTATGTGTGTATGTGTTTGTGTATGTGTGTGTGTACAAGTGTGATGCCAGGGTGGCACAGAGCTGGAAGGGTGCCCAGTCTGTGAGTGTTTGCTGTAGTGGAAGAGGCACTGCCACTTGCATACGTGTGTGTGTCAGTGTGCGCACATGTGTGCATGTGTGTGTTTGTGGGTGCATGCAGGAAATGTCAGTTTTTGGAATTCCTCCACGGATAACTGCTTGTCATAACATTTTTTGCAATATTCCTTGATGACCATGAAATGTTAGAAGGTTGTCTACAAAATAACAATTCATGATACATTAGCAAATACATTAGCACACATCTAGCAAACATTTAAGTCTCTGTCTTTTCTCCCAGCCTAAAATAAAAACTGAACATTTTCTAATTTCTCCTAATTACAAGAAATGTATTAGTATGTAATGCAAAGTGAAATTGGCTGTGTGATGTTTCTGATGAAGTCTTACTACAGCTGAGGTACAGTGTGAGGAGGCACGTTGTACATGAATGTGCCAAACATATTTCTCATCTTTCTTGGTCTTTGACAGCTACTTATCAACACCTAATATGCCCTCTTCTTTTAGAATTTAGAGTTGTTTTTATCGAAATGCTTCATTGCTCTTTTACGCCACATCTCCATATGCTGCGGTAGTGTAACAGGCTCTACACTGAAAAAAATGAAACAATTTAGAGAACAGAAATTATCATTATACATTAAGATTTCTGAGCTTTCTCAGAAGCTACATTTGGGGGTTAATTTGTTGAACCACCAGAGATTTGTTGGATCATCCAATATTACAAAAACATTGCTTTTCAATAAGATGATGTATAATACTGATATGAGTGGCAGGCACTCTTACCTGGAACATTTACCAGTCTAATCATGATAAAGACTTAACTGACATAGTTTTAGGAGTCTTGCCCAAGGATTCTTGGTTCTTTCCTGAGCAAGGATTCAAACCTTCTGGATGAAGGGCAGCAGTGTCACCCTTCTCCACACCTCACAACCTGCAATCTAAAGACAGGAAGAACCAGCAAAAGAACCACAAATCTTTGCAGCACTGCAGTTTACAAGAAAAAAAATAAAATATAACTTTGGTCTGAAATGGTAACTCAGTAACAGCCTGTTGAGATCATGACAATTTAGCTGATGATTTATTGCTATGTCAATAACTCTAATTATAAGTTCATGTTATTAATTAATTAATTAATTAATTAATTAATTAATTTCATTGTATACAATGATTAATGTAGCAAGATAAAGTGGCCAAGTTACTTAATTAGCTATAATGCTTGTCAATATTTGTCAATATTTTTAATATTTAGAAGTTCCAAAATTAAGACAATTGTGGAGTTAATAAATATCTCAAATAAACAAACATTACTCATCGCTGCCCTCTACAGGTGTTATTAACAAACATAAGCACAAAAGCATAAGCAAATGTCACGCACCACAGCCCTCAATGCCCTTATGGTTAACTACTTAAAATATGCCTGACACATTTGACCCTGCATTGAGTTATGTCCAGCTCTCTCATATCTTTACATCTCATACAATGTCAGAGGTTAATGAACAAAGATGCATAGAGCTAATGATAACAAAACAATTTTTAATTAATGTAAGTGCAGTGTCTTGAAAAGAGAAGTTACATTACAGTCACACCTCTGTTATTGTAGAGACTACAGCACTTTAAGAATGATAATGTTCCCAAACCAAAACACCTAAGTCAGTTCACAACTGGCTTTATAATGCACTCAGGAATTTCACCAGATATTTAGATCATTTAAAACTGTGGCCTTGGATTGACTTGAATATGGAATGTTCCTGTGTAGTTTGGTTCAGTATGATGTATCTCAAATCAGAGCAACAGCTCCAAGCAGTTTCTAATGCTATAAGAGGCTGTTGAGCTAATTATGAAGCCCTCCATGAAGCAATTTAGTTAGAATGGATTGGGGAAGGGCTAAAACTTGCAGCACTGTGGTCCTCCAGATTGGAGTAAAATTTGTAGCATTTAGTAAAATCTTCAACTTCAACACAGCACCTGATCATTTTAACTGGCATAAAGCAAGATGTTCTTGCAATTATCAGCCCTGCAACTTTATAAATTGAAACTTGATGCCTTCCATGAGATTCAAAGTTTCTTCTCAGTGGCCCTGCTACCTTTCATTTGCAGAGCCGTAAGAAATACTGCACTGTGGTGAGATAGTTATTTAAAATTTTCTGTGAAGGTTCATTTTCAGGCTATCCCTCCCTGCATGTGCGCAATAATTTATGTGTCTTCTAATATATTATAGTATTGCTTGTTTTTCAGCATCTGCTACTCTAATATTGAATTTTGCTGATAGCATCCGCATTCTCTTTTGCAGTCTCAGCATCACTTAAAAGCCAACAATATACCCATGTAGGGTTTCGTTTTTCAGAGTCGTGGGTTGGTGCTAAGAGTGAATACTGAAGCTCCTTTCACAAGTGTATGAAAATTGTCTGTATCTCATCGAACAGCTACACTTCCTAGCCAAAGTGGAACATAACAAACTCGCATGACATGCCAAATGTATTCAGTGTCAGTTCTGCAAAAGTGGGAGTGAACTAGTGTCATTGAACAAGCCTCTTGTGCCTCCAGTGTGAAGTTTCACTCTTTCCCCGGGTGCCTCTCTAACAAGGCAGACCTAGACAAGATGGCCTTCTTTACTCCAATGGTGTTGTTCACAGGCTCTCATATATTATCCTCCATATGATTCTCTGACAGTTTAATGCCAAGCACTACACTTAATGATTCAGAGCACTAAATGGCTGCCTGCACTCATAAATAACATCCCTTAGACACTCTCAACACTGAAATGGGAAATGCGGTGTAGGAAACTGTTTGTTTGCAGTGAACTTTGTAAGCAAACATACACCAACAAATTAGGTACAACTTCCTTCTTCCTACATGGATTAACCATTGTATCAGGCACACCTACCGTAGGAGTGCACTTTGCAGGTTTACAAATATTGGCTGTACCCATACACCTACAAAACTGGTGCTGTACATTTTGTCATCCACCATCTACCTCCCAACATTAGAAAGAGACCACCACAGGACCATCGCTGATCAAATGTTATTTGTGTTGTGGATCAATCACAGCAGTGACACTTATAAGGTAGCGGCATATCAGTGAGCATTGCACTGCAAATCAGCAAAATAGCATTGCTGTTGTTTTTTCCCTCTGGGTTCCAAGCACATTACTTGTTTTTTATACTATTTTCAAGGTGCTGCTCTAAAAATCTTTAGATAGGAGACTGAGATCAAGTTCATGTCATTCCATTGCAAAATGTTTTTATTTTTTATTTTTATCATAGCTGCCATTCACATGCCCAGTCAGAAACATAGCCTCTCAACCCTAGATATATTATTATTATTATTTATGTCTGCAAAAAGACAGTTCAAGTGCAGTTCAAGGCTGGACAAGGCTGGACAACAAATCTGGCCTTCTCTGCATACAGCACTCCTGACATATGTAGTTTGTCATACACAAAAATGTATATTACCTAGGAGGATTAAACATTGTATACTTACTGACCAAATTCTCACACTTACCTGTCGAGTTGGTGCACCTTTAGTCATCTTCTCTTCCTCCATCTCTGGTTGGTTTATAACTACAGGACCACTGTTGTCTGAACTTTATCTTGGTAGAATAATGTGTGGATTGTGTATTGTGTATGTATATATTAGAATGGCGACACACACTAACATGTCATTACCACATTAATGTAAGTACTGTGCTGGGATTGCTCACCTCTCAAATAATATCTGGTCAGAGGTGCTTCTGAGGTGGTCTCTTTCAATTGATATACCTATATGTTAGGGGCCCCTGGTAAAAACGACCAGGTAGGTGTTAGTAGAAGGTATAGAAAGTATCTACAAACTTGTGACTGAATGTATTCGGCAACACAAGCAAAGTATTTGCTCTAGTGATAAACATTTCAGTCTGTGAACAGTATTAGCACCACACTGAATTGCCAGAAGAGCAGTCAGGAAATTACATGATCCTGTAACCTCCCTAAATCTGTATTAGCACCGTCTCTATCAGACATCCCTGCTGCATGCCTGTGGGGTTCCATTGTGGATTACTGGCTTTGGAGCTTCAGGGTGTGTATGTATGAGGGGGGTTGTAGTTATCCCACCCGCCAGAGTGATGCTGCTTTACGTCAAGGAAGAGCAGCACACTCTAATTAGATTCATAACAGCAGGCTGAAAGTGCAGGCTGCATGATGAATGTGTCACCCACATGCTGCTCAATGGGATCCAGTGGGAGCTGGGCATATGTCACCAAATCCAATCCCAGAGGGGCTCTGGAGAACGCAGCCTCACACTGTTTTCTGAAGGTGGGTTGGACAATGTGTGATATTTTTACAGTGAACCTAATCTGAATTTCTGTGAAAAACAGAATGTCTAAAAAGTTCTACCCAACGGGTAGCACCTAAATAAAATTCTTCAAAAATAGATTTGACAGTTGCAAAGTTAACAAAGCGAAACAGGCTAAAATTAATAATTACAATATTCATGAACTGTGAGAATCCAGTGTTAGAGCTGTGTGTGGGACATTCATTCAGGAATGCCCCCATTTTAATATGACACAGGCACTCATGAACAAAAAGTACTACATACATCATTATGGAGAGGTTTCAGCTTAGGGATTTAGTTTAAAATTTTATTCCTTTATGGACTGGACCTTGGCTTTGTGTTGCCTACAGGCTTCAAATGACAGCATCAGAAGCTTGCTGTTGCAGTCCATTCGGACAGCACAGTGACACTGTCCTGAGAATGTGAATTGCTGAATGTGTGAACATATTTTCCCAGACATTTAGAAATCTGCTTTAAGATCTGCTATTTAAAAGTTTTAATAAAAAGAAACCATTGTGATTTTAGGGAATGGACATGAACATATGTGCAGTCATAGATTACCATTATTAATAATTCATTTTATTTTTGGCTATCATGCAATTTTGCTATAGTCATGTGGTCTCGCTTTTGTTGCATGTGGAAAATGGACTACACATCGTATGTGGCAAGGTCAGTTTCAGGTCTGCTCAGTGCGAACCTTTACTTTAGTGCCACTTTAGCAACATCACTTTTAGCTTAACTGGGATTCCATCTCCCTCCAGGTTTTGGCAGCTTTAGGGACTTCTACAACCAAAACACTTTTAACAAAACTAATACCCTGAAGTGGTTCCATACATATTTCAGTCAATGTTGATTTGTTTTCCTTTATGCACTACAAACAATCAAGGACAGAACATTTCATGGCTGTATTTGCACTTCTGTAATATTTTGTAATAGTATGATCATACAGCAGGCACTGCACTAATGTTGTCTCTTGCAGTATGTATATAATATCAGGTCTGTATCAGTAGTGAGACCAGGCATACCAGGGTAAACATGCTGGAAGTGTTTTATGCATCTAACATGGCTTTTCTTGAGTTTCATTCTAGGATTACAGGGACTTTGCCTTTCCAACTTAAGGGGGGCATTGAGTCCATGTGTCTTACCTCTTTAGGTTGTGCCTACTACATAGGATAAAGGCACAACAGACATGATAAAACTACAGAGGAGCGACACATTTTGCAGCCTGGCACCCCTGGGCAAACTCCCATTACCCCCTGTCCATGCACCAGCGCTGAATATACCTTTTCCACAGGCCTGATCCGATTACTAAATTTAAGAGATACAAACATGCATACATGGCCATGAATGACTGTCACTTCTAATGTCCTTGCTTTGTTTTCATGATGTCTGTCAACCATTGTGCTGCTTCCTATTTACCACAGATGAAGGCCCATCTTCTCACTAACATCAAAGCTTGTGATAGATGGGGCCCCCTGTCCCCTTGATGTAAGCAGGCAGGGCAGTGGACTGCCCAGTGGGCCCCCTGACACTAGGGAACTATTGGCACTGGCATTGACACACCATCTGCAAGTTTGTCACGTTGGATTACAGTTTAGCAGGGTAGACGGAGGAAGGCGAGAGGGATGACACAAAAGGGAATGGGGGAATGAGAAAATAGATGAGAAGGATAGGTAGAAAGATCAAACCCACTCTAGCAGGAGAGCCTCAATCAGACAGGCCCTTATCCTGTGAGAGGAGACTTAATCCCTCACTCCTCCTCTCCCTCTCCCTCCAACTCAGTCCCTCGTTCCCTCCGCCAGCCTCTTGGCTCAGTTGCAGAGGGACACAGGCACCGTGGTGACGGGGGTTTTGTCGTCCCCATGGGAACTCATAGATGAGACTGTGGGACTGATCTTGACCTGGTGCGCAAAACCTCAGGGTTTACATTGTGACTATGACTGAATATGGAGTAAACACACACTCACACCTGACATACGTACAGAATTGATGTAAATAACTTCTCAAGACTCTGAACTCCATAAAGAAACTGATTTGCATTTTCAGTTTCTTTAAAAAGAAGAAACATCTTACAAGATTAAGACGTACACACACACAGACACACAGACACACACACACACACACACACACACACACACACACACGCTCACAAACACACACAAACACACACACACATGCATACTCCCATACCTGCTTCAGCACAGCTTCTCAGAAAGCACAGATGGTCATCAGCACTCGACATTCAGCAAATTATGACAAAAACGATGCTCGTCATTTCTCTTGCCTATGATCTCTGTCTCTCTCTAGTGGGATGAAGCCAGCTGTAGCGTGATCAATCTAAGATGGTGGACTTCATGTTATAATACGCTCTATTCAGAACGGCTCTCTGTGACTGCATCCTCAGGAACGTCCTGCTTGATAACAATCTAATTTTAACTAATGTTACCATGCCATATGCTTTCCTCCCTCAGTCAGCAAAACAGGCCTCCATATCTGCAGGAAGGTCTGTGTTTATTGAGTCTGTTTATGCCACAAACACAATGCATGGATATGTGTTACAATGAATCTGACTAAAAACATAATAACAAACCAACCATGCAATATCCATTCACTGTAAAAAAGAATATCTTGGCAAATAAAATTGCTTCACAAATCAAATATGTGTGGTGACTTGCAGAAACCCATCATATGGTGAAATATTGACTTTTTGGGACTTTTTGATTTATATGTGTTTTATTAGATCTCACCCATGTGCTGGTTTTGGAATTGTTAAAATCCTGCGAATAGAAACTAAGTTCTGACCTTTTAAAATACAGCAAATGTGAAAACTCAGAACTGAGAAAATAATAATTGAAGAATTAACTGCAAGTGTTGTGTTTTATCAGCATGGAGCCAAGCCCAGTGTAAGGGCTTTAATCAATCTGTTATTGTATTTATCCGATTTTTTTGACTCTGTCTCATAATAACCATTAATAATAACAAATGTATTTTTTTTAAAAAGGGATAATAAATGATTGTTTTTAGAGCAGGGATAGTAGTGCAATAGTACTTTGATTCACTTTTTCACTTTTGGGTTTTAAACTGATGGAAGCCTTTGTCACTAATTGGTGTAATCACACACAACAGGTATTTCAGTTCATTTACAAACTTTTATCGTGCTAAATTCTAGCGTGCTGTCTGACATCTCACCTCTCCAATGTCAATTTCTGCTTTTCTGTGAAATTTTTTTCAGCAGCATCTGACAGATTTTAGTGAAATATCAGTACATGTTGTGAGATTGTTTTAGGAATATTATAATATTCCTCAACAAATAGAATTGTCCAACCAATGAAATTAAGTTCTTTCACTAGGTATCAACCATCTAGATGTACATTGAATAATCTTACAAAATTCTTACTCCAGCGTCAAAAGAAACAAATTTAGAAGATTTCTCTTGTCAAGACATCATATTGCTAACACATTTTTTGATGGTCTCTTACTGTTTGGAAATAGAGAATGAACAGAATGGTGTTGTGTGTAACACTGCTGCCAGGCATAATATGATACGCCAATTTGATTTCTTGGGCAAGACTCCTAAATGCACATTCATCTACAAAACGATTACGAGGTTGGCGGTTCTGAATAAAAGTATCCGTCAGATATTTAAGATCTAGGTCTTAGATATAGTTTTAGTCAGATTTATGAAAATTCTATTACATCCAGCTTAATGTTCAGCTCCTTTCAGTATATTTAGCCGAATGTCAGTTAGATAAAAAGTGCACCTGTGGAAGACTCAAAATATCAGTCATCATAATTTTGTTGTAGTGCATCATTAAATATGAGAAATCAAATGAATCATTAAAATATATAATTATTTTCCCTTTTGGGAAATGGGGGTACACCATTTGAAAACACAGGGTGCTTTATTTCATGAAATGACCGAAAGCTTGTGACATTAGCATTAAGTTGAGAATGTTTTATAACAGCAGTGATGAGACATTTAATTAAAATACTGATAAATTTAGACTGCATATCTTGCAACCAAATTCACAATCACAAACTTGCCCTTAAGAATTGAAACCCCACAGAAACATCTATCTGGTTACAGTACACGAAGAATATGCTGAGAATATGGTAATTTGTTTATTAGACATATTAATGAATATTTTGACACCATGGAAGTCTCTCCTGAGGAAATTATGGAGTTTAATAAGGTTGGAAGTAAGGCAATACTAAGGAGCACATAAATATTGCAATGAGTTCTCAGCATTTCCCTAGAGTCCTCTCTCGGCAACAGAAGAGGTGAATAATGCATGAAAAGGGCTTGGAGGAATAGCAGTACATTTGAGTGTAAAGCACAATGGGACTTTCAGAGAATGTTATTTTAGGTGACTGGAGGAAGTGTTTCTGTTGGTATCAGATATGTGTTAAAGCTGTTAGCATTTGTTTGTGAATATATGTGAGCAAAACAAAAATTCCCAAGCACATTTAAATGATTATTATTGAAAGGCAGGAAAATTTAGTAATAGGGTCCATAGATGGATGGGAGATGTTCAGGCAAAAAAAATTTTCCTGTCCCTTTTATAATATCTGTCCCACTTACTGACCAAAAACTTTGATGTCAACCGTGAAATTAGTATTTTATCGCAATTTCTCCTCTTGGGGATTTAGTATAACACAGTGAAACTCTCTAGTGAGTAAATGTCAATAATTTCTGGATATTTCGTTCCTCTGCATTTATTTTTCTAACTTAATGAGCCTGACACTTTAATAAAGTTATGCAACTTACTATTCATGGTCTGAGAACTGCTGAGAAATGACAAACTCTTCATCTTTGCAATCATTATTTTTAAGTGGGCGACAGTGTAGGGGAGAAAAATGAATAATTGAACTGTGAACAAAATGCACTTCATAATATTTTATCAATGCTTGATGTGCCTGAGTTTAATACAGCAATAATTTCAGTCCTTATCAGGTGTCTTTTGAACCTGTATTTTATTTTTTAATTTTGGATTTATTTATTACATTTTTTTGGAGGGAAATAACCAGAGATGGAAATTAACTACAGCTTGTTAATTATACAAGCCATGTGGCTTTGTACCTTGAAATTGACTTGGGGTTCACAGGCAGGAGGTAAATAGCATGGGCCTCTCTGCTCGCTGCCTGCCCGCACCCTTTCATCCCGTAAACAAATGTCCTACATCTAAAGCATTCCCATAATTGTTATGCTAACCTTGGAGAAGGAAACCTCGCCATTAGCATTTGAAGGAGCTAAATATTAGCCAAGAAAGAGAGCCCTCCTTTCTCTAAGTCCCTGAGAAAAAAAAAAAAAACATTGCCTCTCCGTTGGTATGCAGCCATCTGTGCCATCCTTCGATTCCATGCTCGCCTCAGATCAGAGAAAAGTGGAGACTTCACTCATAAAGTAGAGATAAGGTGATGCTGTTTTTCATTTGAACCAATGTATTTGTTCATTTATGGATGCTGCCATTTTTCTTTCAATTTTGAACTCAACCAACTTGTACAAAAACTTAACTAAATGACCCATTTACTGATAGGAATCTGTGCTATGATGATTTTCTCACCTTTCAGCCATGACTGTCCAGAAGCATGACAGACACTGATCAACAAAAATGACAAATATTTGTTTATGACACAGAGCAGTCTCTAGATGCTGGTGTTAAAAAATGCAAGTGAATGGAGGGATTAAAGAAGAAATCAGATGAAAGCATGTGGATGGTGGGGTAAGAGTGAAAAGACGAGTGAGTTAATGAGTAGGGATCAGGCTGCGGCCTCTGTTCTCATTACAACCCTCTGTTAATCCTCTCCCATTCCCACAAGAGTGCTTTTTGTGTTGCCCTAAAAACGCATTCCTTTACAAACACTGGGGAACTCTGAGATTGTAGTGTGTGTGTGTGTGTGTGTGTTTGTTTGCGTGTGTGTATGCGTGTGTGTGTGTGTGTGTTTGTGTGTCCAAACTATGGAAGAGACTTAAGGAACTTATGTAAGTTACGGAAGAGGGATGTCCATAACCAAATAATTTACTATATCTGTACTCAGTTACTTTCATCAGCATGAAAGTGAAATCATGCAATCAAGATGTCATTGTAATTCTCATAAAGTGTCACTTCTGTCAAAAAGGTATTTATTATTTTTTTCCAGTGTAGATTTTTCTGCACAATTTGAGAGCAAGAGCTGTGTGAAATATTCGTCATACAGAAATGCTGCATATTTGACATGTTTTAGAGTAAAAATGTTTGCCTGTTAAGCCAGTCATTAAAGTCTTATTCAAGTTTAAAAACTGATACACAAATACTTGCTGCAAAATTGGACAGTCTGCTTCTCAAAGTGACTCAGAAGACCAGCTTGGCTTTGTTAATTGAATAGTGGATGAAGGATGAGGAAATTCCAGCACAGAACCATTTTAATTGAATTCAGGAGAATTGAACCTACTTGTTTCCTTGCATGGTAGAAAACAGAAGAAAACATCCCTTTAAATAACAATGACCAAGATATGTAGTGATGACCTCACATGCAATTTGTTTTCCAGTGTTAATTAAATTGGGCAGCACAGTGGCGCAGGAGTTAGCGCTGTTGCCTCACAGCAAGAAGGTCCTGGGTTCGACTCCTGGGTTGGACGCAGGGTCTTTCTGTTTGGAGTTTGCATGTTCTCCCAGTGACCGCATGGGTTTCCTCTGGGAGCTCCAGTTTCCTCCCACCACCAAAAACATGTGTGATTGGGGATAGGTTGATTGAGCACACTAAATTGCCTCTAGGTGTGACTGTGAGTGTGTGGCCATGCTACTGTCCAGGGTGTACCCCGCCTGCGCCCATAGCAGCTGGTATAGGCTCCGGCCCCCGAGTGCAGCATAAAGGGGTAGAAAATGGATGGATATTTACTTTTTCACAAAAGATCACTACTTATTCTGACACCTATGTAAACTACAAACAAAAGAAATTAAACAGGAAACTTTCTCCGATCTGAGATATAACAGCAGTGAACATTCACCCCGTCATTATGTTTCTGAATGGAGATGTTGATACTGAAAGATTTGGCATGTGTTCAGTTGTGGGCATATATGACACTGTTTAAAGTTGGCCTGACTGGAGGTTTAGTGTGAGATACCCCCTCCAGTGGCCCTACAAGAACATGGTATTATTTCGGAATAGTTCTAAATACTGCAAGACATAGAGCCTCCAATTTTGTACTTTTATTCAAAATTGCCTTCAGATACAACCACAGTCATAAAACCCTCTTCTGTATAGGGCAGCTTCATGTTTTAAAGGACCGTCATACTCAACAGCACACATTTAATAAATAACTGAATATTAAATTATTAGTTCATGAACAAGGAGCCTCTAAGAATAATGTATTATAATGTATCAGAGAGTCTTCTTTGTTTTTCTTGAAATTATTAACATTAAGCACATAAATCAGACAATTATGCGATGATCTTTGTGCAGTAATGTTTTTGGGAGATGTAACCCAGATCTCTTTAGGCTATGAAGAAGAGCATATTTGTCTGTATCTAAGATAATATTAAAGAATTTAACCTAATTTATACATATACATTCATACATATGACGTAATTTATATATATAAATGCAATGGGAATCCCATTCCTAAGATGCCTTGATCAATGAATTTTTAACCCTATTAACTGCAGGAGTAGTAATCGGTATTAAATAATTTTAATTGTTTATTTTCCAGTAAGCACTATGCATTATTTGATGATAACTATTAAACAAACAGTCATATAGATAAGAAGGGACCTATCCATTCTCTTTCATTGTAAACATAAATTGGATGTAAAATAATGTTACTCAAGCTTTCTCCATGTTTTCCCCCAAACATTTAGATTCGGGAATGCATTTTTAATTTCAAATGACATTTATTTTGTATGAATATGAAAGGTCACATTACTAGGAAATGCTGGATATAGGGTTTTGGGTCATATCAGTGTTAGCATGATGAAAAATATGCTTTCTGTTCCAGTTACCTTGAACTTTGTAATGCATTAAAAACTGGACAACTCAACATTATACAAACATAATTATTTCATGAAGCTGAATAAGATTTTTTGTCCAACCACACAATAGTTTGTCAGTGGTGCATGAAGAGGTTCATTGAGGTGTGACCCTACATATGGATATTTGCAGTTAAAAAATGCCACTTATGGCTGCAATAAATTCTGTAAAAATTGATACAAGTAGAGTAAAGAAAGTGGAGGAAAGCTCAATTGGGACAAAGAATCTCTATCTCTCACTTTTCTCTCTTCCTCTCTCTCTATTTCTCTCTCTCTCTCTCTCTCTCTCTCTCTCTCTCTCTCTCTCTTTCTAACAGTCTTTCTTTTGCTATCTCTCCCTCTTTCTCACTCTCTCTCACTTTCTCTATATCCATCTCTCTCTTCTTTTAGTCCATGTTTACATGGCCATGTTTACCTGTCTTAAAATTATAGGTTCTGAAATGTTTCTTGCCCTGTCATATAGCATTTACAATCTTTGTAAAGAACATTTAACAGTAAACAATTAGGAATCCAAGCATGATATTTCTATGGCTTCGAAGAACACTGTTAGCCATCTTTATTTCTAAGATTGTAGAAGGTGAGCGTACACATTCTGCTCATACACTTTTTGAAAGAGTTTAATTTTTTTGCATGTTTTTGTATTGCTTTCTGTATGTATGTACAGAATATATTCATTAATAGAAAGATTTTCTATGGAAATGGGCAGAAAGGTCTCTCCATTTTTCCTTGTTTTAATAAAGGAGTGGTCCTAAGGACCCCCTGATCCACACACCCGCCTCTGTGTTTGAGTCACTGCTGCATTCCATTCCATTTTCCTTCTCGGAGCGTAGCAGGGAATGGGATCAGAGCTGGGACACGGCAGCATGTAACAGCAGAAAGGCACACAGCAGATGGTGAGCTTTTGTAGGGCTCTGTTCTTTCAGAGCGCGGGAAAAGCCCTCTCTTGCCCCCTCTCTCTCTCTCTTGCTCTCTCTCTCTCTGACCAGTGTAAAGGTATGGACCAAGCAGATGGTGAGATCACTGAAGGCTAATTCTTTGAGAGGAGAAACTGTTTGCTTAGGGGACCAGTACAACATTTGGTGAAAAAAACGACCTGTTTTGTGCTGTACTTCTGTGAATTCCCCACTCAAGCAACACCCTGTTCCATATAAAGAATCCACTAAGGACACAGGAGGATTTCTTAAAGCACTAAGTGGTTTGGGGACTCTGAAATCAGGCATCTGCTACAATGTGCAATACGCCATAACCAGGGGCAAATCTGGGATTTTTTTTTTAAATTAGGGGCCACAATGGGACCTCATTTTTAAACAGTCTAGTCAAGTACACATCACACATTAAATGCATATTTTCTGATACCTGTTGTCATTATTTTGCTATACCTAAATACGTTCCGACTTGGATAAAAAGGTTGGAGCTGCCCTTGTCTTAATCTTGTTTGGCTTCTGGTCAACTCTCTTTTGCTCAAGTCTTTTCCCTTAGGTCATTTCACTGGCTGGCACAGTCAGCAGATCAATGAATATCTGCTTGTTTCTTTCTTTTTATATTCTCTCTCACACTCACTCACTCAATCACTCACTCATTCATTTTCTGAAAGCACTCCCCACTAGGGTTGTGTGTACCTGGAATCTATCCCAGGGCCAAAGGATGTGAGGTAGGACCTCACCATAGGTAGGCCATCAACCCACTGCAGTCTTCTAATACTTGATATGAAATCACTTGGCATTTTCTACACAGATTAACATCAGTGGTAGAATGATATCAGACCACGACAGGTCTATTCCACTCATACGTTTTTAAGAATGAGATTTCCCATGTTGCAAGGTGTCTGGGACACAGCATTTTTTCTCCTTTACTTAGTAATGAGTGTGACATGAATGATTACAATTTCATGAAGAAAAAGTATCTTTCAGATGGTGAACTTGTCCCTCTGGTGGGTGAAGTGCAAAAAGAAGACAAACCTATCAACTGTAAGAATGTAAGAATTAGCAAATGTTAGCCAGTTAGCTACATACCAGAAATAGAATAGTTACTAACTAGTGATGTTTGACAAACATAAGTTTAGTGACAGATGCAAGAAAACACTGATTTAACATTGGTTAAGCTCTAACTAAATTGAAGAATGACAATTTAACATGAAGTTTTATGGGTGATGCAATGCTGAGCATCAGGTTTGAGCTCTCTGTGCCATAATCACGTCACATCGAACTTACCATAATAAAAAATTTTACACATAAAACTTGTTAGGAAGGGTTAAAACTGATTTGTTTGATTTCTTGCCAGAAAATCTTACCTTTTTCCTGGCATGTAACTTTGTATGTAGAGCCCTTGGAACAGTTACTGTGAACAACAGAAAAGTGTCCCACTGTCAAATATGCTCCTCGTCAACATCAAAGCAGCATCCATGTTGTAAGCGTGGTAAATGTTTCTGTTATTACCTTCCCTCCCACATGATGTGAATGTAACATTGTAGCTACAGTTGTGCTCATAAGTTTACATACCCTGGCAGAATTCATGATTTCTTAATCATTTTTCTGAGACCATGAATGATAATACAAAAACTGTTCAATTACTCATGGTTAGTGGTTGGGTAAAGCCATTTATTTTCAAACACCTGTGTTTACTCTTTTTAAATCATAAGCACAACAAAATGGTTAATAAATCATAAATTCGGCCAGGGTAAGTAAACTTATGAGCACAACTCTTCTTTGACAAATTGACCAGAGATACACTGGTGGTCAGCATGCAGTCGATGAAAGCCATGTCAACTTATGCTCACAGACTGCAAGCAAAACTAAAACACACATTTAAAAACTGGAAAATATATTTACTACAATAACAGCACTGACTTCTCTATGATTATTTCAGCGGTTACCAACCCTGTTTCTGGAGAACCCCTATCCTACATCCTACATGCTCTCACACATTTAACTCAACCAATCAGCTCAACTACCCATACTTTCTTTATGTTCAGCAGTCCATTCATATGTGAATCCCTTTATATGTGTGTTACTCTGTGTAGAACTCTATATAGAAGCAAAATGAAATATATATTCACAGAAAAACTGTAAGTGAAAATTGTGAGTGACAGTAATGCACACATCTCTACATCTGCTGTAATAATTCTTTGAAATATTATGTATTAGAAATACATAATCAGAATACAAAAAATGGGTAATCTGGTTTCAGTCCAAGTTACATTGTGAAAAGACAGTATTCAAAACTATTTAGAATATTTTCAGGTGGATACTTTTAAAGTATTTACCCTTTACATTAAAAAGAAAACAAAACATCCAAAAGAAATCCACAGTAAGCACTTACTCACATATGTTTATTAAATGGATAAAATTAAGGGTGAAAACTCAAATTTTTTTAAGTGTACCAGCTAAAACCTGAGTACACTGATAAAGGACTGTGAGGGGTTATTTGTCTCAGCATTACTGAGCTCTTGTAGAGGACTGAATCAGAATCAGAATCAGAATCATGTTGCAAAAATTTTGCAAATTTTAATGGAAATATGAACAAAAGTGTGATATAAAGAAAACTGTCAACCACTTACTATGTTATTGTTTAATCAAAGCATATTCTAAACATATTGTAAGTGTGTCCTGAATATGTTACACTGTTGTGGGGTTTAACAGAACATGAGAACGTACTATTTGATAATATAATCAGACATTACTATTATTCTGCCCAACTGTGTGTGTGTGTGTGTGTGTGTGTGTGTGTGTGTGTGTGCATGTGTATGTTCAGACATTTATCTTGAGGCTTTAGTCAACTATTTGGAAAGCACCTATCGTTCCTGCTCGACTGCATCCTGGATCACATACAGTAGCTCTGCTTAACCCAGTTTATTTATGCTGTCTGCGGTTAACTTGCATAATGTGTCATACCGTCATCCTAAAAAAATAAAGATATGTGTGTACACCCATGCTTGTGTTATTTCAGATGCTTGTACAGGTTTCTGTGTAAATAGCGAGACACCTGTGCAAATGGGAGAGGACGGCTGTCGTTTCTAAGGAAGATGAGGGAGATTAAAACACAGAGCAAACTTTGTCACCAAGGATGAATAGAGAAAACACAGCAACCAGTCTTTTTGGCTCTGATGACACTCTAGTATGGGTATAGTGCTTCACGATAGAATTCCAGAACAAGCTTTCGAGAATTCCCACAGTCACTGGTGATGTAATTATCGAATGAGTCAAGCTTATGACTTCGGCATGCCAGCAGCCGAGGGGCTCATGATGAATACTGAAACTGTGGGCTGCTTGTTCATGTCAACTGAATAGAGAAGCTCTGAGAGTTTGGAGATCTGAAAGTGAAAAAATCATCTTGTACATGCATGATGCTAAAATGCTCAGGTAAATTCTGTTGAAGATGTTCTTACATAAATTGGCCTCAGGGCAACAAATGTAATTATGCTCATTTCTTTCCAGGACATATAATTTGAAGGACCAGCAGACTGTCTCCTGATCTTTGCTCATAGATGCAGCTTTTTATTGTTTATCAGTGAAGCACTGAAACTGAATAACCCGCAAATAAATTGACACATTGGTCAGGACATCATTTGGGCCTGCCAGGGTCTTTAAGTTTAAAGTTAGAATGCACAGAGCAGTGTAGCTGTAAATGATTTGGCATTTAACCATTTGGGCTGAAACATTTTAAACAGTGTTGGGCTAATAGTTTGTATATCGCTCGAATCACTTGCAATACAGCACTGATACCTAGCAAGGCTGATCTGCAAACTGGCAACTGATAATGTAAATTTGTCATTTTATTGACAGTAAGAAAATGATTCATTTGTTCATTTATTGTCTGTAACCACTTAATCCTTATGAGGGCATTTAAAACTAGATGAACAAATGGATTCACCCAGGATGTGTTGAGGAAGTACCAATGTGTTCAAACAGAAGCATATGCAAATTTAGAGAAACTGACAGAAATAGTGCGAGCAAGAGAGAGAGAGAGCGAGAGAGAGAGAGAGAGAGAGAGAGAGAGAGAGAGAGAGAGCGAGAGAGAGAGAGAGAGAGA
>JBBMFX010000007.1:9681480-9691665 GCA_037832545.1 Rhabdalestes septentrionalis | reverse complement strand
AGAGAGAGAGAGAGAAAGAGAGAGAGAAAGAGAAAGAGAGAGAAAGAGAGAGAGAGAGAGAGAGAGAGAGAGAGAGAAAGAGAAAGAGAGAGAGATAGAGGAGAAGAAAAAGAAGGGGGAAGGGTAGTGCATTCCATGAAAGGTCACCATCAAAGATTCATCCACTCAAGTCTTTTGAAGGGCTGTCTTTGAATGAGATAGTGAGATAGCAGGTCCTCTCCAGCTCACTGGACAATCCGCCTGCTGCCACAAGGTCAACATGTAGCCTGACCCACTACTGCAGCTTTACATCCTTACATTCTCCATTTATAATCATGAGAAGCATTGCTCCAAAGAGCAAAGCATCATCATGTGATCAGCATCATAAGTGACTAACATTTTCTTGTGTCTGCACATTCTAGAAAACATGCAGAAAAAATATCGCCATCAGACAAATATCATATCTGTTATAGCACAGTTTATGTAGCGAACCATGTAAAAGAGACTGACCTTTAAATTAGATGAATTTACTCAGTAGCGTGCTACTTTATATGCTTGAACATCACTATACATTACCATGACATCTGTAATCATCTACATTTCATTTGGAAGATGAAATATTTCTGAATTAATTGAATGAATGCTTATCCTGCAGTGTGTAGAATCTGGTCGAATGACTCACCCAGTAAGTAATAAAAATGAGGATTATGATAAAGTATGGCTCTTTCTCTTTAATTCAGAATATTAAATAGTATAGTCGTATGGAAAACTTTGGACACCCCTAGTCTAATTATGCATTTTCTTGGTTTTCTAAGTTAAAATATGGTGACACATCCTCAACATGGAACCTAATTAAATATGGCAATATTTCTGAATATACATAATGCCTCATTTTTATTTCTTTGCTAAGTTTAACATAAAACTAAACCATAAAATGTAAAATGCCATAAAATTTTCACTGGCCACAGTTTATATTCCAGTATATTTAATTCAGCACATAAACACTAATTGTAAATCAAAGTGTGCTCTCTATAGGGGATGTGTCTCATGTGGAAAACGAAAAAGAAATGCAGTTTCACAAGGAGCACCAAGGTTTTTGCAGACTACTGTATATAAGATGCAGTGCATTACTGCTGAAATTATACTGCATCATAGTTAAATAAGCAGCATCCAAACAAAGTATTTATAAATGTATTAAATGAATGTCTATAGAGGAATTGTCTTTTAAACATCTACTGAGTATTTCAGTTTTACATCCACATGTAATTCATGACTAATTCATGTTTAACTCAGAATAAATCTGTGTTAAAACGAAGCAGTATCAGTATAAATAAGCTCTGACTAAACAAAATAAGATCTTAAAGGCGGGTATATTTGCGGTGATATGATAATTGGAGGAATTTATGCTCGGTAAGTGGTTTTGTTATCGTTGGAGGATGCCAGGGGTAGAGTTTTAGCCCCCTTTCAGAACATGACTGATAGGGCCATTTGCAAACCCTTTGCACCTGCTACGCTGGAGGCTGTTTGGCCGACCCACCTGCATAAGGCAGGAAGCATTTTCATAAGAAACTTTTGAGTCTAGTTTACATGTTCAACTTCCATCTCTGTTTGCTTTGCTGGGCCATAACAAGCCAAAACAAAACTGGGAGCGAAGTACAGAGTGGAGTCTAGCATGTTGCTTTCAGAAAAGCCATAGAAAGCCAAGGGTTCTCTGGATTTCACAGCATGTAATACGACTCCAATCAGTGCAGTCCTGTGTGAATGAGTGACATCATGGTGTTGGCAATGGAGTCTGCCCTGAGAGGTGATTGCAAACTGACTGCCAAGACAGGGTCTCTTCATACAGAAAAAGTAATGTATTAAAAACTCTGACCTTCACTGTCTGAAGAAAATCATTTATCTTGATTTTGTACTTTTTAAAAACATAATTTAAAAATGCCTTTTGCACTTTATATTGTGTTTAATATACAAGATTAAAACTAATGGAAATGGTTTTGTAAATTTCCATTCAAAGAACATTCTTCCCTCTTGTGCAAAATGTCATTTTTCCTGAATATACTGACTGCATTTAACAGTAATTACTGAAACCAGCCACACCAGCCAGTATTCATACATATTATATTATATTACATTTTATAATGTACAGTCAATCAGTTAAAAATGTATCTCATGTATCTGTCTTAAAATGTATCTGTCTTAAAAACTCCCCAGTACACTTAGATACTGGACATTAGTAAAAAATGCATTGGGATAATAGGTATGCAGTTGTATATTATGCATATGCCATTTTAATTGTTAAAGGTCTTGCCACAAGTGCTTGAATGACGTTATTCTATAGTTGTGTTTATGCACTGTGCTTGAGAATATGTGTTGTGCTGCAGTGTGTAGACTTATCTGATTTTACTGAAATGATGAATATACATGATAAACGGAAACACCTCAGCGCTTTGGCTTTTGGGGATTTCAGCAAGGAATATGGATAAATGAGTGCACTGTACTTTCAGTAAGTTTACACAGGAGATCTAAATCTCAACTACTGACTGTCATTCATAAGCCCACATGTATGCAAACACACAAACACACACAAACACACACACACACACACACACACACACACACACACACACACACACACACACACACACACACACACTCAATCCACCAACCCCCTACAAGCACCTATATGCTTTATTTATATTATTGTTATTGCTATTATTATTATTACTTACACATACACACCAACTCCTACATGCACCCACATAATTGATTATAATAATACTAATAATATAACATAAACGTTATTATTGGAATTATTTTATTTATTTATATGAATAATAATATAATAATAATAATAATAATAATAATAATAATTATTATTATTATTATTATTATTATTATTATTATTATTATATTTTATTTTTTATATATATATTATTATTTTTTTATTAGAATGCAATTTAATTGTATATATTTCATATATTGCACCATTTGGTCTGAAAAAGACTGCAACACATGTACATTCATACAAATCTATAGACATAAAGACTATAAAGACATAAAGACACACATTCACACACACTTTATACCACCACCCCTCCCCTCCAAATCTGTCACAGACCCACCGCAGCCGTGGCCCCGCCCCCCGCTCTGAGCTGCTGCTGCTGGAGCGCGGGTGTGAGGAGGCTCCTGATTGAGCGCCTCTCTCCCAGACCTGTCAGCGCTCCGGCGGGTGGCGCCTCCTCCCCGCTATAAATCCGCAGCGCAAACTCCGGCGCGCTCTCCAACACGCACGCTGCGCGCACGAGCGGCCACGGGCTGGAGAGGATGACCGCAGACTAGAGTCCGTCTCTTTCTCCCTCTGTCTCTCTTTCTGACCACCAGACGCAGTGTGTGAGGTTTTCTGCTTGCTCTCCAAACATCTCCAACCAGAAGACAGACCAGACCTCCCCAAACCTCCACCACCAGCCCATATTTTGGAGTTTTCGTCTGGACGATGAAGGCTACCGCTCCTCTTCGCCCCCACAGGGACCCCCCCTCCAGCCTGCGCCCCCCACACTGCGCCACGGAGGAGGACGAGGAAGACCTGCTGTGCCTTCATCACGACATGAACGACTGCTACAGCCGCCTGAGGCGCCTGGTGCCCACAATTCCGCCGCACAAAAAAGTCAGCCGGGTGGAGATCCTCCAGCATGTCATCGACTACATCCTGGACCTGCAGCTGGCCCTGGAGGCTCAGCCGGCCCTCTGGAGGCCCGCATCGGCCCGCACGCCCCTGGCCGTGCTCAACACTGAGCAGGTGAGGGCTGGGGTGGCTTTTTGTCGTGCTGAAGCGTTTGTGGAGGAGACAAGGCAAGCCAGATGCGAAGGGTCTCATTTTTTTCACACCCGTTTTCAGGAGAGTCGCTCCAGCTCACTCGGGGATTGGCGGCGGCCCCGCATGTGCCGCGCTCCGATTGGCTAGGAGTTCGTCCAGAAGGCGCCTGAGTCTGAACTCATAGCCAATCATAGCGCAGCGAGGCGGGGCCTTACGGAATACGGGTGGGAAAAGAAACAAATAGCACATCACTGTAAATGTGTGATTGTGTTCATGTGGTGGGACATGGATGCTTGGTGTTTTCGTCCAACACAGCGTGTGTGTGCACCCGTATGCATGTGTGTGTTCCATTCTTGTCCCTAAAAGAGTCAATTTGATTGCACGTTGTAGTCGTTTCCCTGCTCCAAACACCTGAATTAACTAATTAGCTAATTAACACACACGCGCGCCGAAGGAGTGTGTTTAGCTGAAATGCGTGATGGACGGAGACATTGGACTAACTAAGCACATCCCATCATGCATATTGTGTCCAGTCTGCTAGCAACCTGTGTGTGTCTGTCTGAGATTGTCTGTGAGAGCGCGTGCGTGTGTGCATGGGGCGTGTGTGTTTTTTTGTCTTTTTTCTCTGATATGGTGTCAAACGTAGAGAATAACAGTAAACTAGCCGTATCCTTTTCACGTTTTAAAGAGATAAATTCGGTTTGTAGAGAGCATGGCACATGTGCAGTAACCTGTTCTCCATATATGTGTTTGTGTGTGTGTGTGTGAAGGTTTACACTCTTTACTTTGTTTTCAGGGGACAACAGTGGTCAATAAACAGGAGGACTCCATCCTGTGCCGCTGAAGTGTATCGCAATGGTAAGTGTGACACATGGGGAATTTCACATTATTATTTTTCACATTATCACACACAGGATTATCAGGCCCAGAACTAATACTACACAACTGATGACATACAGATGATCATGATGATGGCAGTAGTGTTTTAAAAAGTGAACAAATAGATACATACCTACAAATCAAATTCTACAGTGCATCATATTTAATTATGAAATTATTTAAAACGTCCTCATAGTTGTGCAACTAAATTACACATTTTTACTATAGCAAATAACTGAGTGTTGACTAAGATAATTTGTGATATTAATTGCTATGGAGACATTTCATGTACACTAACAGTCCTTCCTCCAATAATTAGCTACAAAAACTGAGGCATCAGAAATATGCCAATAATGCTGGCATAGTTTTACGCAGGTTACTGTTACCGAGACTGGTTTGAACATGTATGAAACGAAAACTTTGTAACAGAATTTGAGTAATACCTCTCACTCACATAGTGTCTGGCAGCAGAGCAGAGAAGTGACAGTTATAAATGGGAAATGTCGCATAAAGACGAGTTTGGGACTGGTTACAAAATAAGGGGGGATTTTGCCTTTGAAAATACTTTTTAGTCTATGATTAAGATTAATATATCCCAGGCCTTATTAATGCTTAATCTAAAGCCTGCAGTCTGTGAAACTATCCATATCCCCCATTTATATGCTCATATGTGTCTTGTGTAAGTGAAGAAGTTGAACACTGGCAGCATTCAGACGCAGCTGTACTTTGCACAGTAAATGTCCCTGGTGATGCAATCTCACTAACAGAGGGTTAAAGCAGGGGCTCTAAGGTGAAGTGTCCAGACTGGTTTGCCTGCAGCTGTGTGTGTGTGTGTGTGTGTGTGTGTGTGTGTGTGTGTGTGGACAGTGCGTGTCACAGCCCTGTGCCTGTGGAGCGTTCTGCTTGTTGTTTGACCTGGTTTGTTTTGGGTTGTTGATCAAGCATGCCCTCTGTTTTGTCGGTGGCGCCAGTCAGTCTGCAGCACGCGGTTCACACACCCCTCTATTCATTCGCTTCTCACAGGTGTGCAGTGAGCCCATCCAAAGCCAAGCCAAGCTTCGGCAGGGAATCCGACACACACCAGGCCCAATCGCAACGAGGGATTGCGAAGCAGTCCCGAAACTAATGGCTACTAAACCATAACATATAAACATTTCAGTGTTAACTGTCAGCGACGACAGAGGCGGCCAGCTTTCTCCTCCCTTCAGTCTGTTTTCTTTCAGAGAAGGGGAAAAAAGCTCAATTTGGACAAAGAATCTCTCTCTCTCTTTCTCTTTCTCTTTCTCTTTCTCTCTCTCTCTCTCTCTCTCTCTCTCCCTCTCTCTCTTTCTCTCTCTCTTTCTCTCTTTCTCTCTCTGTTTCTCTTTCTCTCTCTCTCTCCCTCTCTCTCTTTCTCTCTCTCTCTCTCTTTCTCTTTCACTTTCTTTCTCTCTCGCTCTTTCTCTCTTTCTCTCTTTCTCCCCCTCCCTTTCTCTCTCTCTGTCTCTCTCTCGCTTTGTCTCTCTCTCTCTGTCTCTGTCTCTGTCTCGGTCTCTCTCTCTGTCTCTCTCTCTCTTTCTCTCTCACACACACTATCTCTCTGTGCTGAGAGTTGACATTTGATTGACCCTAAAGAAACACCAGGATAAAGCTCTATCCAATTCTTACTGAGAAATGTCTGTAAAGCTTTACAAATAACATTGAACCTTAAAATTGTTCAGACATCTATTCTTAAAATAGGTGAGTTTGTGTTTCACAGGGATTTCTCTGCAATTAAATTGTTTAATATTGTAAAGAAGGAAAATACTTGTTGACAAATAATTCTGTAAATAAATGATAAAAATAGAATGTTCTATAAATGTATGTGGGAGAAAATATCTTTATGCCCAAACTATTGTAATTATAAGATATTTTTTATTGAAAGGTTTTTGTTTTGTACATATTGTGTTTTCACTTAAGTGTAGTGAATAAATTCATGGTTGTTCTGCTAATAAAGTTCACACGTCACAAAGTTGATTATGCTTCTCTTTGTCGTGTTAATGTGCACATACTTTAAACTTAGGGCATTTTTTACATATTTGTATGTACTGCTGATTGTGTTGTATGTATCTTTTGTGATTATTTTGAATTAGGAATGGAATAAAATGTTAAATTGTTACTTTAAATCACGCCAACAGGAATGGGAGGTTACACAACTGAAGTCAGTTTTTACTGTATAATAAATACAGCATAACCCGATTTATTCCTCTTCACTCAGATTTTGTGCACAGTAAAACAGGTCAGAATGTGTCACCCATAAGCAAAAACAATAAGTGTTTTCAGGTTGAGGCATTTCCGGCCTGCTTGGGACATGTTCTGTAGTGCTATTCTGTTTCATGAATTATTGATTGTCGTCAGGTTTCATATTGCGTGCTGCGCCTCCACAAAAACATCAGTAAAACTAATGATGCACTCTTGGATTCAGTGTTGCAGCCCAGACTGTAAATACTGTAACCGCAGTGTGAATGAACCACCCTGACTAAGTAACAAATGCATAGCTCTGACTTCCACACAAAGACACTATGAGGCAGAGGCATTCTCGAAAATACAGGTTCTATAACGATTCTTGGCTGAGAAATGGGGTTCTACAATTAAAAAAGTTCTAAACTTCCAAGAAGGTTCCAAAAAGGTTCTTATATACAAAAATATTTTTTTTAGAACACCAGTGGGTGAAGTGTTCTTTAAGGAACCAAGTGTGGCACTTCTAGAGCATCACATCAGAAACACCTAGTGTGTTTATTGTTAAGTGTGGTTGTTTTTGGAGTGGTATCTACAGTCGTATGTCAACATTTGGTCAGATTTGTGAAAATAAAATACACAAAAAGCACACTTTCGCACATTGAAATAAACTGTTACTGTTTATTTGCAGAATTTAACATATAGGATAATAAAATAAGACAAGATCTGGACTGCGTACGTTTATGACATATATTGATTTATTGTTTCCAATAACGTTGAGACAAATCAATAAATCCTGCACTGAAGTTTGTAGAAAATGCCATTTGTAAGTCTGTTCCCTGTAAATTGTACTCAAAAGTATTTTCCTGTACAAAAAACTAAATGTGTAATTTGAACAGGGAATGGCAGAAAACTGTATACGTCCATTTGTGAATCATAAAAAAGCAATTATATGTTATCATCCTTTCCCAGGTCCTATTGATAACTATTAGCTATGTTTCCCCCTTTAGAGTCACAAAGTTTTAATAGGACTTAAGTAGGTGGAATTATTTTACCTGATTCACAATAAATATGCACAGATAATTACAATTATACATAATTAAATGTACTAGGTTATCTGCATGCTTATTTCTATATACTCATACATATGTATATATTGTTATATCCCCAGCACTTAGCCTTTTGTTTTCATTAGAGCATTTTTGCATTTCACTTATCATAAAATGATATGCATATACAGCACACTATTAAGCATATGCATGGGAATTAATTGCGTGCAGAAAATAATTGCTCTCTTTGTTGTAACAGTGAAATTGTATCAGCATTGATGGACAGCAAACTCATACTCGGAAAACTTTCCTAAAGCACTGTGTTACATTAACTCAGAATGCTTCCGGGAAAACTGGAGCATTAATGCGTTGCATTGTCTTCAGTTCGGCTGATTGTTTTACGTGTCATCGTGCAGTCTCTCTCTCAACTGTGCCCCCTAATGGAATAATCTATTTTGAATTTGAATAATGTTGAGGGAGGCAGATTCTTCTGCTGTGTGCTAAACACAAACAGCGCTCGTTCTGCAGCTTAAACACGACCTTGACAGGCGCAGGATAAACCAAAACCAAGAAAAACGCTTTTCTCTTTTCCAGATGATTGCAATTAAATGGCCATGACAATCAGTTACCAGGATTTACAGTTGTCTTAAAAAAAGTAACAAGAATCTTTCTAGCTTTAAATAATATAAAATAAATTCATATCATTATATATATCCTTAATGTAAATTGAATTTATATTTACACATAACCAGAAACCCCACAATAAACCAAAAGAGCCTCTGCAGGAACCTAAATATAGCAACTGCTGAAATAAGTGCCTGTTTTGTAATTAAAGTGCTCAGAAATGTTACACTGAAACCAATATTATACATTAATGATTTGCAAGACTAAAACAAAGCATTTTTTTGTGTTCACCTCTGAAGGTGTTAAACTGAACGTTTGAATGTGTGACATTTTTTATATAATTGATTTGTCATTGTCATATGTGTCTGTCACATCAAAACCTTAATTTATCAAAATACCAGTTTTATTTTACACCAAACAGTAACAGCTGCTGCCTTTATATTTTCTGAACATTAAATTATTTTAACATGAATATGATTAGACATATAAGACACAGCCAGCAAATGTTAATATGTCACTCAAATGTTGAAATGGTCACTTACTTTTTCTACACTCTTGAAATAATATGGTGCCACAAATGGTTCTTTGTGTGAAGTCTTAGAAGAAACGTTTAGTTCCCTAAAGGAGAATTTTTGTAAAGTGGAAAATAATCTTTTAACGGTATGAGGAACCTTCTCATAATTAAAGGATTCTTTAGTTTAAGGGTTCCTTACATGGTGAGGGTTCTTTAAACTGATTATTTATAAAATGATTATTTAAAAAACAAAAAAAAATGTAAACACTTCTGTAGTTTCAACTCCTTATAAGTATTTAAAAGTGTCTATTTTCTTCAGATATCTCTTTTGGTACATAATATAATTGCCAAGTCAAATCCTTGAAAGCAGCAGTCATGGCTGCAGGAGGGCACTAATGGAGTAGAAAAATAAAAGATTTCACATTTCCTTTGTCCTTTTTCCTATGTAATTTCAATTGTAATTTTGTTAAATAAGCTTTGGACACATTTAAAAAATGATACTAAAAATGGTAGTTCATTCTGGAATAAATCGGAAATTAGAAATTAAAATGCAATATACATTTTAGCCAATCACAGCCATCCAGCGCGCTGTTAATGAGTAACATCTAATGCCATAGAATAGCTCCATGTGTCTTGTATGAGAAGGTCAACGACAGCTCCAGGGAGAGCCAGCAGAATGGACAAGGGCCTGGTGGGAGGTAACCAATGGTGGAGGGGTGCAGTGCTACTTAATATACTCAAATGTAGCCCAAGCCTAAAAAAGGTTTGAGAACTACAGCTTTAGGAAAACAACAACAACACCACCACCAACAACAACAAAACATTTCAATTGCATAATGCAGATAATTTGGCAAGTTTTGTCTTTTAATTAAAGAAATGTTTTATGGTTGAAAAATCACTGTTGCCATTTATGGGATCAAATGATACTGATTAGGCTGGCTTAGGCAATACAAAACAACTGATTATTTAGTGAACTCAGTTCAGCCTGGCTAAGCCTTTATGGGCCTGTGTCTTTGTTTGAAGCTGCCACACCTGACTGCATCTCTCTTTCTTTCTCTCTCTCTCTCTCTCTGTCTCTCTCTCTCTCTCTCTGTCTCTCTCTCTCTCTCTCTTTCTCTCTCTCTCTCTCT
>JBBMFX010000007.1:9628916-9643585 GCA_037832545.1 Rhabdalestes septentrionalis | reverse complement strand
ATATACAATGTTCAATGCTCACTAGGGGCGCATCAAAAAGAAGACCATGGTTTATCCTGTAAAAAAAAAAAAAGTAGTATTTTTAGCCTGAATTTGTATTTTAAAAAAACACCACAGCAGAACAGTTAGAAGATTTATGAAGGTGTTCGATGGGGATTCGTGACCAGCAGTGACGATTTTATAGGAGAAATTTGAAATCACTTTGAGTCCCAGAGAGACGCACCCAGGAGCCACGCGGTGAACTGCGGTTTATTATTATAGGGTTTATTTTGCACTTCGCCACCAGTGTTTACAGCTGGTGGTGGAAAAAATGCATTCGGGTTGGTTTTGAGATGTTTGTGTGAGTTTTGAGTGATATTTGTCAAGTTTTGTGGCTTTTTGTGAAGACGATATCTGGCTAGCCGGTTTCCACTGGCTAATACTCGGCCGAGGAACTTGCAGATCGGCCGGGTCTCATGCCAAATTCAAAATGGGCTATGTGGCTATTGAGGCAGAAAAAGAAAAGCTGTGTTTAGCGGTTTGTTTATTTATAATTCTGCTTTGAAAAAAATGGATTTCTGAATCCAAGATGGCGAATACAAGATAAGAATACATTCAGCCCCCTCCCACCGAAGCTCTACCGAATACTCGAAGCTCAAAAAATGGCATTCGGACCAGCCCTAAAATGTGCTCTTTGTCAAATGTTGTGTGTATTTTGAGTGAGCAGATGTAGGTTTCCAATATGTCACCTAGACAGGTAGCAGCATGCCTGTGGTGCAACTTGCAACCTGCCCTACCCTGTTTGAACAACAACAGTTGTCCATCCATGTCACTGTTGATGGTTTACAAGGCCATGTGTACATTGCTGCCATAACCACTCATTATTTGACACTCTCAGATGGGGGGCCTTTTAAGTGCTTTATGTTTGGAATATTAAACAAGGCCAAAAAGAACCACAAGCCTCATAACCTGACAAAGTTTAAGTTCCTACTCAGACACCAAATGTTTCAGGCATATCATAACTTGTGATGCTTGTGGATCTAGTCTGAGGTGATATGTCCTAGTGTTTTTTATGCCATCAATAATGACTGATGCATGATTTAGATGAAGATATTGATGTTAGGAAATATAGTGTCACTGCATTGGCAGTGTATTAGAATTTCTGAATGCAATTTTGTCATCATGAGTAGAAACATTGGACAGTTCCTTTAAATGGACATTGAAAATGGTGCTATCCATTAACTATGCATTCGTTTTCTCAAAGGATCAGGTATCTGAACACAGTCTAAAAAGGGGGGAAACAAGTTGTTTATTGCAGCTTTTCAAAAAACATATGCACCTAACCTTTTCAGGTTGACTTTCAGATTTGAGATCTTGATCATTTGTCGTAAGGGATGATTGCGTATTCAACTGTCCTTGACACCTCTCTTGTTCAAGTTGCTGAAGCCTTACTGAAGAAGAGACCTAAAGTGAGTCAGATGACCCTTCCTTTCAGTGCTGGGGTATTATAAACTGCATGTTGGATGACAGCCTGTCAGTTACTTGAAATGACAGAATGAAATATTGTTATGCTTTTGGCAGCAGGGCATGTGTATTGCTTGGCAGTAAATGTACGTTTCACTTTGAACAGATTATTGAAATCGCAAAGCATAATTTTTGCATGTTGAATGTTATGAATATGGTCATAATGCTTTTACAGAACATTTGCATTATGCTATCAGATTTTTCAGTTTGGTCCAAACCAAAACAGAATGTGTGAAAGTCTGAGCATAAGGTTTTGGATGGTTTCAGATGTTTGTGTTTTTCCTTTGTTTTTGGATTGTTTAGACTTTCAGACTAATTAAAGAATGTTGAGGCAGGCTACTGAAAACAAAAGAAGAGAAGAAAAAAATAGCACAAAAATTAGAGCAGGAGACAAAGTGTTTGGTATATTGATGCATTTTTTTCAAGTCAATAACTATCAAAGTTTTTATAGTGTAATGGCAGCAAAATGATTTTATTCATTAATTTTTCTCTATAGATATTCTGCGTACCTAGTCCAAAAATTATGTGCTGAATAACATGTAATAAATGGGAGGGGCTGTATATCATGCAGTAGTATATCAAACTTAACTTGCCATCTATTTCTGCCATATTCACATTATATACTGGAATACGGTCCCCTCATCTGTGGTCATAAATATTGTTGATCTTTTTGGGCTAAACCAGAAGTTGCAATGAAAAAAGGAATCCTTTTAGTCCTTTGATAGACAAAAAATTATGTAGATGTGTGTGAATGTTGTTGCTTGCATAGTCACTGTGCAATAACGGCAAGTATGTCAGACTATGTTTATATGGTGGACACAGTTGTTTTTTAGCCCTGGCTTATTGATCAGTGCATTAGATTTTAATTAATTTGTTTGCATTTGTGTGTAGGTTTAACAGTTATTTCTAGGCAAAACTACTCTGATTTGAAAATCTGGATCGGTCACTTCTTCCTTGTGCTGAGAGAAAGATCTTGAGACACCACACTGCTTTTAACCCTTGCTTATTAAACTGTATACACTTTTGTGTTTGTGCCAGTTGAGGAATTCTCTGTCCTCCTTGTGGCAGATCCATTTTAATCCTTAGAATATGCTCTCAGTGTAAATAATTCTCACTCACTGTCTTGTAATTGAGTCTGCAACAGTTTTTCCCCCAAATGTACTCTGCTTAAGCACCTCAGAGCTCTTTTCTTTGACTAATTTGACCTTGTATGGGCTTAAACAAACATCCGTCATTTTTTTAAACCTCCACCCCCAGTATTATTTCTTTGAGACTCAACTCTGGTGGGGGTTTACTCCCCCCTCAATCCGTGCCGCTGCTCTGCCCTGTAGAGCTTATTTCTGCCCTTGCTCCTCCACCACCCCTGCTTTCTATCATTCTCTTTTCCATTCTATTCAACAGGCCTCCAGATGGTATTCAGATTAGGCCCCTTGTGTAGAAGCGAAGTTTCCACGCTCTGAGGGCCACAAGGACTGTTAACCCTGAAATGGTGACCCTGAGAGCCTGATGGGCCTCCAGTCCTTTGTGGTGGAATCCAAAGAGCATAGCTGACCTCTGTAAGGCCTGTTGTTCTTCAACACCAGTAGCCACAGCAGTGCATTGGATGGGACAAAAAATTGTTTAAATTAAACGTAATAAGCGTAATAAGCAAAAATGGCAAGATAGAAGTAAGGTTTTTTTTATGCTTCTGTAAAATATTTGCCTTTTTGCTTTTATCCTCCAGTTGCAATTAAACCACAGCAAACACAGGACAGTATATTTATATTTATTGATTAATTTATTGTGCAGAAACATCATTCAAGAGTGTTTTAAAATGTCAACATATGTTTTGTTTTTTTTCTAAGCTTTGTATTATTGCACATCACAAAAACCTCCCTTGTCTGGCATGGTTTTTTCAACATGGGACTGAAAAAGTGCTCAGTTAAGAGTGCTACAGTGAGCAGTGCTTTACATTTAAAATCATTCATTCTCTCTTTCATTCTCCTGCTTTCTTTCATTCTCTCTTTCATTCTCTCTCTCTCCTCTGATAGATGACCAATTGAAATCACAGCACAGCCGTGTGCCTGTTGCCAGAGCAACAGAGTCTCGCTTCTGCTTTTCATGTGATCATGTGACTTGACACTGACGTCAAAGAGGGAGGAACTCGGTCCGAGTTTGGTTTTCCGTTTGGCTGCATTGAGCTACGAAGAATCTTTGACTTATTGAGTTGACAAGGCTGATCTCAGACGCTTGTTGCTTGCTCTGCTTATACTGGTTTCATTTTACTGCCTGTTGCTGCCATTGTTTGAGACTCTGTGGGGAAACTACCAGGTTATGGACTGTTAAGGACTTGTTTTGCCAAAAATAGAAGAGGTACGTCTATTCCTCTTCTGTGATAATGCCTGAGGTTTTTCATGATTATTTGCAACAGGTGCTATTGAACCTGCCATTTTAAGTTTCTTTGTCTTGCATGTCTTTTTTAAATGTGTTTACTGCAGTGGAAGGGAAATTAATCTGCTTCTCTCTGAATATATGTCCGTATCTCTGTCACACAGACACAGACATCATTCAGTCACTGATTGCCTCCCAGCCCTCACTGCATATCTACTATTCTGACACTTCTTCTTCTTCTTCTCCTTCAAACCTTCAATTTTCTTTTATAGTCTTGGTCTCAAACATTGTTTTTTTCTTGCTCCTTCTTTCTCACTTCCGCCACCCCCACACTGATGTGTTTGAAGTATAGACAGGATATGAGGGCAATACTTTCCCTAGAGGGCTGTGCTGGTATGTTTGCTAATGTTGATGCTAAGGCATCGAGAACTTGCAATGTGTGTCTGTGGGATTTTATGCGTGTGAATGTCAGGGGCTGGATTAGGAGGGTTACAAAGGAGGGTTACAAAGGAGGGTGAGTTTTCGTATGTGTTAATCTTAGTCCTAATAATGTCACATTTGAGAGGCCACAGATTGTAGCTAAGCACCAGGAAGCATCATGAAGACTGCACATCGTGACAAGCAAAGATGGAGAGAGAAAATGACGCTGACCTGAACTCTCTTCAAACCTTACAGCTTTCTTCTTTTCCCTCAGCTCTTCCAATTTCATCTCTCCTCCCACATCTTCAGCTCTTTCCTCTCTCCCACTCCTCATCTGTTATAGCCATGTTCTTGTAGCAGAGCTGTTTGTGTGTGTGTCTACATCGTTTGGTACGCCTGTTTGCACTTGCAATGATTGCCAGAATGGCTTTCCGTTCATCTTGCCTGCTGACTGTAGCTGCAGTGCAGTTCATTTTAGCATTGTTTATGTGCACAAGTCTGCCAAAATAAATCAATAAGCCACAAAAAAACATTTAGTACACTAACATTGTTGGTAGGCATGACACAAATAATTAAATTTATTCTTAGTGAAGATCACAATAAACTCTTCTTCCATCAAGCAATGTAATGATAATTTAAGGTCTCCTAGCAAAATAAGGTTTTTTCTAAACTTGATCATTAACTTGGTCATGTGTGCATACTTAGTGTTTCACAGCGGCAATATAAGGTTCCTCAGTTAACCAAGACTTAGAAGCAGAACGGTCAGTTTTCTAAACTGATCAATAGGTAGTGAAAGCATTACTGAGCGGTACCTGATGAAGACAAGCCCTCAGCTGGATCTGTGGGGGCGGTGGAAGTGAACTGGCCTTAGCTTTGCCATGGCTGTAACCAGTGTCAACATACACGTGTGTACATGCACACACACTCTGAAGGCCTGTTGACAGTACCCCCACACACATGCACATGCACACTCACTCATTGGAGGCCTGTTGGCAGTGAGGATAAGAGACAGTCCTGGCAGCTCCATCAACACAGCCCACACGTGTGGGAGGAGATTAGCCTCACAGCAACCACTGCTATTGTGTGTTATCAGCCTTGTCTGTTATTACAGCCCTCGAATGTGTATGTTTGTGCTAAAGCATCGATACTCAGATGCGGAATCACTCAAACAAGTGAAATTGACCCTAATATGAAACCATTTATATCCCCTCAAATTTGTCTTCCTGAATATTTAGGCTTGCAGGGAAATGGATCAAGTTAGTAAGATTTGCATTTAACAGGCTTTGCCTCTTACTGTCATTTGTTTGTTCTTTTCGAGTATTAATAGAAATAACCCAAAATCTGCATATACTACATGTACAAACATGAGTCAAAATTTAAATGGGACTCCTTGCTAAACCTGCCACATTTGAGACGTGTAAAATGTGGAAAAATCGAAAATGTAGTACAAACATTTATGTTGTTTGGGGAATATTGAGGTCAGGAAATTATGGTATTGCAAAAGATGGAGTTTTTTAATATAATGGTTTATCACTATTTGGAGGGTGTGTAGCACTTATATTTTGTGTTTGAAGGAATGCTTTGATGATAGACTGCCTGCCTTAACTCCTACCTGCTATGAGCCCCATTTTAATTGGAAATGTGTGTGGAATTTAGTTTATATAATCAAATTTATGACCTGGCTCAGGAGCCAGTTTCTCTGTTCCAAATCATCTTAACAAGAGTCTGACTGGAATAGCAGCTATTTATTTATTTTTTTTGTTTTATTTTTACTCATGTGTTTCATTACAGCACCATTTACCCAGATTGAGTTAGAAGCATATGTACACTCACATAGTTTTATGGATGGCCTTTCTGCGCTTCCTTCTTATAAGCATAAGTGACTGGATAAGTGCTGCCCTTACTCCACAGTGACAAATAATCATGACTGTCTCATCACACAGTCCATCTTATAGAGAAGCATCTTGTTCATTAAATCAATGCATGATACTAATACCTGCCGTTTGTTAGTTCTCGGCTGTAATTTACAGTGTAGTTAGTACAGTGCTGGATTAAGAAGTGCAAACAAACCCTTAAAGTTTAGATTTTGAAATGGAAGGTAGAAGGACTTTGGGCACTTGGTTGAATCAAATATTTATCAGCCAAGCTAGACATTCAACTGTTGGCTTGGAATTACTGGAAAGTTCAGTATGATCCTTTGTAACAGTCGTTCACCATCTCTAATTTGTTTGTAGCATGGCTAGGGATGGAAGTCTCAGCTGAAGACTAAGATTGAATCAAAGGCTTTTATTTTTCCAGAGTCCAAGGCTTGTTTCTGGACCTGTCTGGCAATGCTGAGCCATCAGTGATGGTTTGCAGGGGCAGCTGTGTGGGCGTCCCCATTGTTGCATTCTCAATGGCCCACTTAGAGGAGGTCAGAGGCCAGTAAAGCCTGTCTCAACATGGGGTCGTAAGCTTGTGCTCCACTGTGAGCCTGCAAGTGTTTGAGACTGGGGCCTGCCAGCTTTGCAAGATTGGCTGAGAATTTTAGAACAGTGGTTCTGTTCATAGATCTTGTATAATCGTCTTCAGTCTGGAGGAGTGTACCCTGGAACGTGACTGGGGTTACTGGTGCACAACTGTAGAATTAACTGTTTTTTACAATGTGGTTTTGTGTGGTGAATGAAACATGTAGTAACACAAAATGCATACTTGTGTTCTCGTCCAGTCTTACTAATTGCGGCAGCTGTGTTGTGTAGAAAGATGCATTTCACAATATTTTAACTTAAGATAAATCAAACAAATGACCTTAACCTGCTATGGTGTAAACACTAATTCAAATCTTTTACATCTTTAGTGTCTACATAAATTATAGTTACATTTGAGATGTCAATAATTTTGAAGTGTAATTTTGAGTAGATGTATTTCAGCCTGTAGTCTGCTGTTCACTCCATGCCGGTTATTTAGTGATTGTGTGTGAAGTCTCTCTGGTGACATTTATGGGCAAGTGAGCAAGCACCTAAGAATAGTCACTCAGTGCCAAGTCATTTTAGAGCAGTACTTTTGCTGGAAAATGCCCATCCCTAGTCCCAGATGTGGAAACAGGCCAGGCATAAGTAGAAAAACTAGAAACCTATTTTTGTTTATGCTGCACACTCGTGGCACCTCGGGGCTGCATTTCAGAGAATGCCCACCAGACAGCATGTCGGACACAGCTGCTTCTCTTTTCTGATGCCTTAGTGGAGCTGTGAGCTTTGTTGATGGTGGAGTTGGTTCCGGGCAAAATTAAACAAAAATAGGTCAACAGGGGAGAAGGAGGGGCAAAATAAAATCTAATTATTGGGGACAGTTGGAACAAAGAGTTGAAATAAAGTAATTGTTGGGAAAGGGCTTTGTTGATTTATCTCAAGCAACCTCTCAATTCAACTATTTTTATTATGGGAGACCCCACTAAATTTAGCTTTCCATATTTTGCACCCTGCCTGTACTCCTCACAGCTCAGGCACTCTCTGTTAATGAAAAATAGTTGAAATGCAGGAGTACTCTGGCTGGTGTGAAATCACACTCTTTAGATAAGCTGCCATTCAGCTTCTGTAGCACAAAATCATTGACACTATTTGTGTGTCTCTCTGCCATTTTTCTTCTTTCCCTTTTCCCCCTGTAAAGATTAGGTGTTGTTATGAGTCGTGGTGCTAATGTAGATCATCATACATGCTGTAAAACACATTTCTGCTATGCCAAAAGTTTATATATCCATTTTATCTTATAGATTCAGCATGAAATAATTTAAAATGCAAAGACCTGAAACACTTCATTAGTATGCCAGCACAATCCACACTCAAACTATTGCTGGAACAGGGCTGGACTGGTTCATAGTTATGCTGGTATGTTTCTTTAATTGGTTTTTGGAAGCTTTATCCTCTGTTAAAACATTTAGATACTTCAAGAATTCCTGAAGTAGATAAACATCTAACAGCCTACTCACTCCTTTTCTTTGGAACGCAGAAGCAAGATTTGTTGGTCAAATATATAAAAATGGAAAAAGAATATTTAAGCAAATAAATAACCAAATGCGCATAATTTTCTAATGCCAGCTCAGCCCTAGCTGAGATTGAATGATGCTCTGAAATAAGGCAACATTTTCTGCAGTAACTTTTGAAAGACAACCATTCAAAAATGTTAGCAAGATTTCTCTGATAAAATAATGTGAGCATTGCTATCTTGTTTTTCTCTTTTAAAGCAAAGCTGAATGAAATGAATGCTCTCCTCTGTCTAAAAGCACTTTTAATGGAACATCACTAGGCATCAGACAGGGCTTTGATTATGCCATTAGAGCAACAGCAGGGCTTTCTCTTTTCTTGAGGCTTTTGTGCCAGTGATGTGGCATGAGGAGTAAAAATCAAAAGAAGGTCTGAACTGTTGAACAGGCTTATTCCTGGCGTCTAGAGCGTCGAGGTTCCCATCATGATGAGCAGTCACTGTTCTACTTGGTCATGTCATGCCCTCAACAGAAATGAGCTGGAATGTAGCAAATACAGAATATCTCTGGAGGTGTCGTGTAAGTGTTTTAGTGTGATGGGGAGTGCTGGAACTTTTTTATTCTGATTTCTATTCTCAGTGATTTTAGGTGGTATTTGTTTAGTGGTTGTGCTTAGGACAAAAGACGGAATGGGCATAAGTGGATCCTGTCAACTGTTGGTTAATGTGTTTTATGTAATCCATGCATCCATATTTGATAATAGACCTTTAGAATGATGTTTCATACCTCTTCTGATATTCTTTTAGTAACATGTTTCGGTTATGTTTAGTTTAGATGTTGTTTGTATATTTAGTCGTTTGAGATTGTGCACACAAAGCAGATCCTTCATTGAAATCCCTAACGTTAAGTAGAAAATGGGCTGTGATTTGTAGTTGCCCACACGCTCCATGTTTTGAGTTGACTTGCATTAGTTTGCATGCCCTCTGCCCAGCGGTGTTGGAGGTCTAGTGAATAGCATGACACATATTTCTGTGGGAAGAGAGAAGCTATTGAGTGTCATCAGCTTTATACCTCTGTTAGAATGTGTTTGATAAAGGCCTCAATCTCTTTAATCTTTTCAGCATTAACAAATTATCACTCAGGTCAAGGGCCTGTTTTTGAAGCGCTCTTGTCTTGCCACAGTAAATGAGGAAGAGAAATGACCAAGACTTTGCTCCAGGATCCGCCTTTAGCACAATATGCCTCACTGTGTGGTTTATTATCGGTTTTATCATGTTTGTTTCAATGCCTATGGTTAATTTAAATGGGAGTATGGTTTTATGAGTTTCAGTGTTATTATCCTGAGCTGTGGTACATATAAATAGACATATATCACAGCTTCCACTTGTGGGGCTTAGCCAAATTTATAGACCTCACAGTTTACCACTGAACCATTCGGGCCCTCAGCTTAAGGGGTTTCAGAATGTGTGAGGAGTCTTGTCCATAACGAAATGTGTTTCAGCAAAGTTCTTAGAAACCCAGGATATATTGTTTTGCTCTCACAGACTGCACACAGGTGTGCATTAGCTCACCCAATGTTAATGCATGCTATACTGCTGCTTATTAAGGTTCCTCTAATTCCTGCTAATTTTAACCAGCATTTCAGCTCCTCTTGTCTCCTGAAACTGTTTATACTAGGGCTGTGTAAACCAGGTGATATATTACATTTGCAGTTATATGAATATGTATTGGAATTGGAGTGCATTTTTTATATTAATGAACACTATCAATTTTCAGGAAATATGAAGTTTAAAAATGCATGTGAATTGCCATATCATATGGATACTAAACTGTTAAACCATCCTGTGTGCAATTAATAATATTTGTGATGTCAATAACCAGCAAATTTGCATATATCTCCATATTCAGCCAGCAGTTTAACCCCGCCCACTCATGCTGAAGTTATGAGGAGTGTTTCGGCTTGTTGAACAAGCTATACATGACCACCAAGCAAAAAATAATGTGCCAATATCAGTTTTAAAGACACAGTAACAGAACAGCCTGTTTAAATCTTAAGGATAAATAGAGGTTAGAAAATGGTAAGACAAAAAAATGAATTCTGTATCATAGTTTTGGTACCAATTCTTGGGAACATAATCGATCTGTCTGTGTGTCTGTGTGTCTGTGTGTCTGTGTGTCTGTGTGTCTGTGTGTGTGTGTCTGTGTGTCTGTGTGTCTGTGTCTGTGTCTGTGTCTGTGTCTGTGTCTGTGTGTGTGTCTGTGTGTCTGTGTCTGTGTGTCTGTTAGGGCTGGGCAGTTAATCGAAAAGTAATCGAAATCGACAATCAGAACCTATAATTGATCAAAAATTTCCAGATCGATTATTTCAGTTACTCTCCCTTTATAAACACTACCCGTGTGGAGTCATTGATGTTCAATAAATAATCATAGATGGTAAATCAGTGTGTTTCCTTCAATTATTTTAAAATCAAGTGATGCCCCCTTCATTCGAAAATCTCTCACTTGTAATATGTGAGCATATTTACCGTACAAAACTTGTCAGTGAACTATGTAGGCAAACAAAAAAGTAAATAAATTTAATTGTTCATTAATCAAAATCGAATTAAAATGTTAAATTAATCGTGTCTGTGTGTCATTCTAGGCTGTCAACCCCCAAATTTGTTGTTTGCATCTCTGAAAGCAAATTTCACTGATCTTGAGGTATTATTTAGTGCTATGTTCCTAATGTTTACCTGCCAGAACAGTATAGCCACATAGCATGTATCAGGTCATATAAATGGTCACATCAGGTGCTGTTTGTTTTTCCCATAGAAGTCTGACTGCTTCACAAATGTTTATCTTGCCTAATTAACTGGCTTCTGCGCGTTGTGAACTTCCTGCCTTGCACCACAGTTTCAAATGACTCACGAAGCCCATAGAGTTACCAAGAAATCTTCCTCTCTGCCCCAGAGCATGCTGGGATTTATAACTGCTCGTTCATAAAGGCTTGTCATGGATAAAACAAATGTTTTAGTCTATAATTTGACTAATGAACCAGATGATGCCGCAGCCAGAGCCGGAAGTGTTTTGGAGAAAACAAGTTAGTTAATAATCTCCAATTCCCCACAGCTCTGTGAGGACTTAAGTAGATGCTGGTAAAGCATAGCAGATGAAGGGAGCTGCCTTAGAGTCTGTTCTTCCCTGTCAGTGACCACATTTACATGCACAATGACAGTGTGGCCAAGGCATAATGACTTTGATTTGGGGATGAGCCATGTAAATGCCTTACTTTATTATGTGGCCATGTGTATGGTTGCCTTGAGTCTGGAATTAACAAGTTTGGAAACACATTACCAATAATTTTCATGCTTGCTTAAAGGAATACTTCCCCGAAAAAAATTTACTTACCCAAGGTTAACCGTTTTAGGTGTTGATGTACTGTTGTATGAATGGATGGGGCTAAAGTGCTGAACCAGAATAAGAAGATATGTTTCAATGTTTTGTCTTATTTGTGACATCACAAAAGCTGTGATTGGAATGCTGCTGTTGTAGCTTATTTTCCAAATATGGACTGTATGTATGAGGGACTAAGCATTTGAAACAAGCCCTTTTTAAAGTGATGATATTGCTGCTTTAATATCTCGAATGGTACAATATTTCGATTCTCTCATCAAATGCAGGTGTGGCACAGCCTGAATGCTCTTACCTTTATCCTTACTCTTGTAATTGCACGCATAAGACTAAATGATGTGTGTTGTAATTTTGTAAGGTGCATAAAGAGGTTCATTGAAGGTGTTGTGATGAATGTAGCTTGAATGTAACAACAAATTCCCAATACATGTCTGCATACCTTCTGACTAATCACATTTATTAATTTGTAAAAACTTAAAAGCATGCTTTCTGACCGGCTGGAAATATGTTGATAATCTGCTGAGCAACTGTCATCTGCTGTCTTCAGGAGATATTCAAACTAAAGGGGGAAACCACATGCACTGTCAACAGATTGATGGGTTGCCTTCGGCATGGAAAATAAGAAGCAGGATATGTTACTGGCTCTTCTGGAGAAGGGAGTTTGCTGCGGTAGAGTTTTATTGTTTGAATGATGCAGGACAGCATAATTGCATTAATTTGTGCATAAATACAGTTTTGCTCTGCTGTTTGTGTGGCACTAAAACTAGTCCTGCTGAGTAGTGCAACTGGGGAAAATGTTTTGTTGATCATTTGATCACTCGCAAGAAGGAAATGTCCTGTGATGGTTCTGAACACTAACCTGTGCAAGACATGACCTGTCCTTTGATAGAGCGTCGCTTGCGACATAGAACCAGCATTCGGCATTGCAGTGTTCAACCTGCCGACATGCATGCCTGTAATCTCTCATTGATTTATTGTTTTCTTGGTGCTAACGAATGTTGCGCAGAGTGTCTGTTTCCATAGCAACAAGGCAAAAGGTCAGAGAGATTCATTATTGTTGGCAAAGACAGCGTTTCAGACTTTGAGCTAATTAAACACAAGTCTCTCAGGTTTTACAAAGACTAGATTGTCAGGGTTGGGTTATTGTTGTATATTTGACATACATCTATTCACCTCAACTTCAGGCTGGTGTATTATCATGATGATGATGATGATGATGATGATTTTATTATTATTATTATTATAATCCCTTGCAATTAATTCCTTCATGTTGTACAGTTTTTACACCATCTTTACCATAGCACTGAGAGAAATTCAGGAGAAAATCTATGCAATGTGAAATGGAGTGTTTTGTTCTGTATTTATTCAATTATGGAATTGTCTCCATTTTTGAATAATTTGCATTCACATTGTTTGTTTTTGCAATCTGTTTATTATGGATGGTATGGAGACCCACTTAGATCACCAGGCATGTCTCAATAATACTTTTGTCAAACAAGGACAAGTTTCCACAAATACATCATAAATGTAAAATGCTGTGATCAGTTATCCTTTAAACAGATTTTAGTTGATTTTAACCCTTGATGCCTTTAGGAAACTGAAGCTTATTGTGCTAAAACATTTAGGTAAGACAAATGAGTAAGAGAGCCAGTGATTGGTTGAGGATTTTGCCTCTCTTATACTGAAACGAAATATGCAAGCAGTTACCCAATGCAAAATATAGCTGTACAAGACTGACCCTTGATGTGTGACTCCCCCTTTACACTCTCTTGCTCTCCTTTTCCTGTCTGAGTCACACGCCGAGGTGCTCTCTCCCTCAGCCGTCTCGTTCAAAAAGACTTCGGAAGAACCATGAAATCTTCAGAATAGATTTCCATGGCAACTGCTTGATGGTTCTAACTGGTGATGTGGTTACCTTTCCTTATGAAGAGACTGCGTAGTGTTGGAGGGTGGGGGGGGGGGGGTGCTGAGCAGAGCCTATTCATACAGCTGAAGCTTCCCAGAGACAGAAGGCCACTTTTCTCATTCATATTTCTGTTGCGTGCCCCATCTGAATAATGTATTTGCCAAACATTAGCATCACTATGGTACAAATACAAGTGCTTTGTGAGTGAGCGGATTCCAAAAATAGTTTATAAGAAGAAAATGTGCCGTAATTTCATATTCCTGTTTTTGCTAAAATTGTGAATGTATTTATCAAATTTTGTCTCATTTAACTAGTTCCTTTTAACCTCGCTTCTTGTTTTCAGAGGACTTTGTTTCTGTTCATGATTTAGACCTTTGACTGTTTTTTGGAGGAATTGAATGCAACAAATATGAGATCAGTGATGTGATGACATTAAGGGAAAAAACACATTTTCGCTTTCGCAGTAATGGCCACTGTTCTGTTGTGGAAAAAAGTGTGTGGAGGTGTGGGTGTGGGTGTGTGTGTGTTTAATACACACAGTTTTTCAGTTAAATACATTCTCAACACAAGTCATGACCCAATGCAAAAGAGAAAGTAATTTCCTGACTGTCGATATATCAGCGGTGACGTAACAACTGATTCACTAACATTTACTACAAGACAAACAGTGCAAAGTCTGCTCTGACTGTTGCAAAGGAGTCCTCAAATTCCATGTAAATCGGCAAATAATAATGTTGCTAATTTTTTGTACATGTTTTTGCTGCAATAAAACCTTATTATATGTCTGTGTGTGTGTGTGTGCACACGCGTGTGTGCTTATGTATGTTTGTGTATGTATGTAGGATATATACAGCACAGACCAAGTTTGGACACACCTTCTCATTCAATGTGTTTTCTTTATTTTCATGAACATTTACATTGGCAGATTCTCACTGAAGGCATCAAAACTATGAATGAACACATGTGGAGTTATGTAGTTAACAAAAAACGGTGAAAACATGTTTTATATTCTTGTTTCTTCAAAATAGCCTCTCTGATTACTGCTTTGCACACTGGTGTTTACTGCTAAACTCCTCTGGGAACTCCTTCAAGACTGTTGGAAAATCATTTCAGGTGACGACC
>JBBMFX010000007.1:9587025-9603569 GCA_037832545.1 Rhabdalestes septentrionalis | reverse complement strand
ATCTATCTATCTATCTATCTATCTATCTATCTATCTATCTATCTATCTATCTACCTACCTACCTACCTACCTACCTATTATGCACTTTTACTTTGCTTTAACTTGTTTTCTGTTTTTTTGTTTTATGTTCTTTGTCAAAGAGTATAACAGAGCATGTGCATTCACTCTAACAGTGCTTCTACTAATGATTGTGTTGTAAATACACTTCAGTGGTTCAGTGTGAATTAGAGCTGTGTGATTCATTGTAAACTTCATCACATAAATATAGCTTATAATCATTAAAACATCAATTACAACCATAAAAGTTTCATTACTTACGGTTTATTTCCACCACCACACTTAAAACCTAGAATCCTACAAACTTCATAGCCCTGCAGATGCATTGGATTCACTCACAGAGTGGGTCCGGTCCTTGTGTGTTTTTCGGGGTAGCACGAACTACCAGTGTGCGAACAGTGTAGCGCTTTAAGTTGTCCATCTAGAACACATGTAGCGTTAGTTCCGTTCATCCAGCCAGCGCGTGTCGCGACAACATTTTCTTTTTTTAAGTGACTTTAGTGACTCACAGATCCGGATCAGTTTAGTGAGTGACTAAACGAGTTTAGTGAGTGACTAAAGGATCCGAATCTTACAGCTCTCATAAATTACTTCAATTAATTCCACATATTACCACTAATATCTTTGTTCATTGTAATGAGGAATATAGAATGGCTCAGTAGTTATAGGTTTACCTGTCAGAGGCCACTGGAGTTTGTATCTTCCGCAAAGCCACAGCTGACCCTAAAAATGGTGAATTCTAATTTGTTTGATTCTTGGTATTTGTAAAAACATGGCTGGCAGTGATGGAGTTGTGCTGGCCTGTGGGCAAGACACCTTTTATGTTTATCTGTGATATGGACAAGAATTGGAAAGACGACCAGAACAAAGTTGTCTGTGCATCCTAAATATTTTCCCGGTAAATCACAAATCATGAACTTGAATCATAATCATACTGTCAAAACTTAGGTTTGATTTAGTTGTGACCTCTGTTCGCACCAGTCTCTGATTAGAGAGAATTACAAGCAACATCTACTGGTGCGACCAGAGGTAATTGGGTCTTAGTTTTGATTGGGTGGTGTGTGTTGGGGTTTGAATATTTATAGGGGGTTGGACCAATACTAGGGGTCAGTCAACCATCAAAGTAGTGGGATTTGTGTTTGGTGTTCTCTTTTGTTTGGCCTACGTGCCCTTTTGTTTTGTTGCTCGATTAAATAAAGAAAACAAAAAGAAATGAGTATGGCTGGTTTCCAGAGGGGAAACAAACCCCGATCAGACACATACTTTATATTACTTTATGTTTGTGAGGTGTTGTCCAAAGTGTCACAGCCATTGAACTGGCAACAGTGTCATGGGCACCCATGAGTTATTTAAAGGGAACTGTAATGGAAATGGCCTCTTTCAGCTGGAAATTGTTCTGCAATGGTTTAAGGAACATCAACAAAAATTTCAAGATTGTCTTACACAATATGTGGACAAACCAGACTGATCTATAAGGGCCGATCTCACAAACTAGAAGACTTAGAAGGATCTGCTTCTAATGTTATGGTGCCATATACCACAGGTCTTGTGAAGTCTTGATGGATCAGAGCTGTTTTGGCAGCACAGGCAAGGCCTATACAATGTTAGATAGGTGGTTTATTGCTATGGCTGATTAGTGTGTGTATGTATATGTAGCTATACTTCAATGTGCTTTTCAAAACATTCCTTGGGCCTCTGTATGGTCACTTTCAGTGTGTGGGTGTCCATCTGCTGACGTGACTCATCACTATAGGGTGTTAGGAGGTCAGCATGCCCCTCCAAGTGCTTTTGCCTGGCATGTCTATATGCATTTGACAGCTAGAACCTGGAGTTATTATAGCAGAACAGTGGCTCTTTACAGCTGCAAACTACAGAATAAAACCCCCTGTTTTCCCAGGCAATGAGGAGGTACAGTGTATAACCAAAAGGTTTTGTCTTTCATATGTAATAAATTTGTAATGACTATATATTTTCATGCCATTAAAACAGCTGACATAATCACATACAAGTGCCTGTCAACCTTCTTGAAGCTATAAAAAACATGCATAATTTTTTTTATAAAACAAAATTAGAGAGGGGGCTCTAAGGGTTCCTATAATGTTCATAATATTGCTGCCACTTGACACAACTGATCACTAATCACTCTGTTTTCTTCAATCTCACTTGTATGTTGTCAGCTAGCCTACAAGAAATGAAAAGAAAATAGCAAGTTTAAAACATACTCTTTAAATCCTTTGCCAGTTCAGACTCAAACAGTATTTCTTTATATAGTAAATTCATTTATTTAGCTCAAACAAATGTGGTGAATTTCAGTACTTTTATGTTAATGTATAAAAAGTTTTTCACAGTGAAAAGAGGAAAAAAGAGAGATGTGAATATGTATATATGTGCAGGGTCTACAAGAAATGTACTCCAGTGTCATTTAAAATATCCCACAGTGTATTGTGAACAGCTGGGGCTTTTCAGTTCATTGGTCTCTCTCTAGACTCATGATTAATGTTCCTTCTGGATGGTTTAAAATTGACTTCCTGTCTCCGCCAGAAGGTTTATTGTGAGCTCTCCATCCAACTGCCATGACAGTTTTCTGACAGCTGTGCAGTTAATCAGGGCAAATCCAGTCATGCAAAGGTCAGTCCCTGTGTTGGCACAACTGCTACAAGTTTACTGGAGAATGTTCCTATTTTAAATTGAAGACTTCAGCTGGTCTTCACAGGCCAGCAAGATGTCTAATCCTCTTTGCTTTGCTTAATCTGGAACTTAAGGCATTATAGAGACTTGAACATTATTTTTTGTCAGTTAGATCTAAGGGTTTTATCTTTTGTGATAATATATGTATATATTGTACGTTACTTTTAAGCATCTATTGACGTTAAATGCAGTGTCTTGTCACAACATCCAAACCTGAATATCACGATAAATTCTGGTTGATATCTGACTGAAGGATCTTTACCAAGAACTTGCTGCTGGGTGCTGCTTTATAGATGAGTCCCAGTAATTGTGCTTTTGCTGATGATCAGGTGGAACTGTTTTTTTTTATTTTTAAGAATTTGTCTGTCCCAAAGCATAGGAAAGGAGGCAAGTTGTGCAAAGAAAAAGATAAAATCGTGGACAAAAAGCTGACACACAGTAATGGGCAGCATACTGTCCACATGCAGCAGCAGCACACACTTCTTCAGGCAAGCCGAAGGGTTGACCGTGTGATTTGATTTGTTCACCTTTCTTCACATGAATCTAGTGACTAATGCAGTTCATGTCCAGCTTGTGATAATGTTCATTGTTTTGTTTTTTAAATGAACTACTAGTGCTTCATTTCCTCCCTCGTATCTTTCATCTGGTAAAATAGACCCTAATGAAGAGCATCTCAGTTGTATTTTGCAGCTTCATCCAAGACATTTTAAGGTGGATTTTAACAGTTGTGTAAAGGCATGTTGATTTCAAACTGACACAATTTTAAATTAGTTTATTCTTATTATTATTGCTGGTGTTGTTTGTGTTTTGTTGTTGTTGATTCTTGTTGTTACTATTGTTATGTTTTTCTTCCCTAACAAAGAAAAAAAGAGAAAGCACGTGCGTGACGTCCTTCCGTTCCAGTTCTTGCTTTCACTTTAAGACAGATCTTGATTAAACGGCTGAAATAACTAAAGCCCGCGGGTCTAGACAAAGGGAAGCACACGGGTGATGGTGGTCGGGTGGTCTTGTGACTGAATCTCCGCAGCGTTGAAAACTTTTATTACGCAATCTTTAATGCGGAGCTCCTTCATTCCTAATCAAAAGTGAAAGCAAACCGGGAGGGGTGGTCAAAAGTCCTGATGCTAATGGCTGCGCTTCGATTTTTCTCTCATTTATTTGACTGAACTTTGTGTTTTTAACACGACAGGACTGGTCTCTGATCGGTCCAGGTTTACAGAAGAGCTCAATGATGATCACCCTGCTCGTTTTGGCCGGTCTGCTGGGGCGGACGCGCGGTGAGTGTTAAAGCACATCTATACTAAATGGACAAAAGTATTGGGACGCCTCTGACTATTACACCAACAGGAGCATAATGACTTTGCATTCAAACACATAGACATTAACATAATGTCGGTGGCCTCTTTGCAGCTATAACAGCTTCCACCCTTCTTGGAAGGCTTTCCATATGATTTTGGGTGTTTCTATAGTAATTGTCCATTCATAAGATCTGGCACTGGTGTTGGATGAGAAGGCCTGGCTTTGTTCCAGGTCATCCCAAAGGTATTACATGGGGTTTAGGTCAGGGTTCTGTGCAAGTCAGGTTTTTCCACATCAAACTAAACCAATCATGTCTTTATGGACTTAGCTTTGTGCACTGGGGGACAGTCATGTTGAAGTAGTCAGAATGAAAAATGTCCACAAATTTGGAAGCACAGTGTTGGTATGCATTGCCTTGGTATGCTGAAGCTTAAAATTAGGCCCTTCACTGTAAGTAAGAGGTCTAGATTTAAGCCTGAAAAATAGGTGTGTCCCAATACTTTTGTCCATATAGTATAGCTCCATTTCACCCGTTTGTTTGTGAAACACTGTCCTCTGCTGCACATACTGAGCTGTCTCACTCTACCCACAGGCCTGCAGGGCGCTGATGTGGTACTGTCCTGCTCTCTCATTGAGGAAGGAGGAGGGATGATGGGGGGGTCTCTCTTCACCCGCTCTCCAGCCACTCTCGTCTTACGGGATGTCAGTATGCCTCCTGACCTCTCACCTGAAACCATAACCCCATACAACCCCCCTGAGACCCCTAATGCTGATGACCTCATTTTTGAGGTGGCAGGTAAGTGGAGTAGGTAGACCGCTTGTAAAATGAAGTGAAGCTGATTTTAGTGATTAGTGTTTATATGTAAAACACATGGCACGCATATTCTCAACAATCAAAACTAATAAATAAAAATGTTTTGCATATTTCTTTGCTTGTCTTTTGTTTCTTTCATTTCCTACCATTCTCTCATACTCCATTAAGATTTATTTCTTTTAATTTTAAAGTGGTTTATGTTGCAATTTTTTTTTCTACCACTGCAACCATCCATTCTCTCTCTCTCTCTCTCTCTGATCAGTATCATCAGTGGAGATTCCAGAAGCAGAGTCTCTTCTTCATGCTGACTGTAATGAGCAGGAGGTGATATGTGAAGTGAGCCGCTATGTCCCTCGAGGATCAGAGCCTGAGGATTTACCTGCTCATTTCATTGCGTCGGTTCAGATAGAAGGTGGTGGAATTGGCCTCACCTTAGTTCTGCAGACCGTCTCTGATGAAAATACAGAATCAGGTCCTGCACCACTAATGCAGAGCAAACTCCAGCTTCCTCTCAGCCAATGGGGAACTTTGCTCACAGATGGTACCACTTATTTAAACTTAATCTTTAAAGCCTTAACAGATGGAAAAGTGCTGATATTTTCTCACCTATTATTTTTTATTTACTCAGTTTTCAAAATGTTTGCAAAAAAAAAATCAGGTTGACAGTTTGTTATATAACACACTGACTTCCACAACCCTCTGTCTCTCTCGGTTCTGCTGTAGCTGTGTTTGTGGTGTTCTCTCATTCTCCATCCCTTGCGGTTCCGATTGGAGATGATGTACTTTTGGACTGTGGTTATAAGCAAAAAGACATGTCTCAAGAGCAGAATGTAGGACTCGAGTGGCGGTGGCAGCACAAAGGAAACGGACGGAGGGTCCTGGATATGAGAGCCAATGGGGTAGAGTCTGAGGGAGGGACAGAATGTGAGTGACACATCAAATCTAAAATAGTAGCTTCAATTCCAACTACCATTAGTTCTGCATCCAGTATTTCTGTAAAGCTAGTCACACAATCCACACTTTTTTGATTGTCATCACAAGTAGGTGTGTATTTCTCAGTGTGGTCAAGAAAAGACTATCTGAAAAGGGAAATGCTCTTGATGCCCTTTCATCTTTTCACTTTAACCAACCATCCCCACTGCCAGATGTAGTGTATACTGGTAGTGTATACAGCCAGTAAAAGAAACTGAAAAATGTTGCCACTAGTGGGTATATAAAGCTACACATTATATATTGAAATAAACAGTGAATAATCTATTCATTTTCCTGGAATATGTGTTTCGTATTTCTACCAACAGTGCTAGTGGAGCGTGAAGGGGTGAGTGCAGACCCTGCCATGCTGATTAGAGATGGAAATGCATCTCTGACTATGAAGACTTTAACGGTTTCGGATGAGGGCACATACATCTGCACCATCAGCACTGGAGTCTTTCAGACTCAGCAAATTGTTCAGCTGCACATCATACGTGAGTCTTTTATTGGTTAACGTCTGTCTGAGAGTGAGACTTTTTAATCAGGAGTGTGTCTTTTGATATGAAGTGAGGTTTTGTGACAGGACCTGATCATTCCAGCACTTTCATAACTCCAGAGGTTATTACCTGCTGATGTGCTATCCACCTCTGTTTCTCTTTCTCTGTCTCTCTCTCTCTCTCTCTAGAGCCTCCCACAGTTTTTCTCTCGGAAAAGAAAGTGATATTTCAGGACGACTCACCTCAGAAACTGAGCTGTCACTGTGAGCGTTATTACCCACTGGATGTGCAGGTATTATCCTTTACCTCTAATCAACCCAGTCTGAACATTCAAGATAGGATCAGCTCACATAGGCACTGAAAAAAAAAACTCATGCACTGAATTTCACAGTTTTATTGATATTGTACTTATATTCCACGATATTTGGGTTGATTGAATATAATTAATTCTTACAGGAATAATGTGCCCATTCAAATCGTGTACATTCTGTTCATTATTTTTGTCAGTTCATTCTCACATCTGCTCCTTCAGGACAAGCTGTCTTCACACTGAGGATAATTGACCCATTATGCATAGCCCTTCATTAAAATGCAGTTTTCAGACTCCGGCTCTCAGGGCTCCAGTGCTGCTCAGTTTAGTGCGCACCCAAAGAGAGCAGTTGCTGATGAGTTGTGTTATATAAGGAAACACAGTAAACTTGCAGTTCTGTGCCGCTTGTGGCTTCAAGTGTGGTGGGCTTGCGCTATGTGTAGGTTGTGCCAGGCATTAGTGCACACCTTTATAGTATTAGTTCAGTGTTGGGGTTGAAAAAGAACCACCCTTGGACTTTAGAACAAACAGTAAAAAAAATATACATTCAGTGGATGTATAATATAATTGCCCCCTTTAAAATGTTCACATAGTTTTTTTGCAGCCAGAAATGAAGACACACAATTAAGTCACTTTCTTCTCCAGTGATAAATAAAACCAAGATTAGACATTGATTTCTAAACATTTCTTAATGAAGTTTAGAATATTTAATAGGGTTTCCTACTTTTTTCACATGATTTTTCCAGCTAGTAAATATATGAGAGAAGCAGTTCAGAAAATAAAATGAAAAAAACACTCACCACCTGGGTCAATACTTTGTGGAACAACATTTTGCTGTAATAACTCTGTTGAGTCTGTTGGGTTATTATTCTCTACAATTTTGCACATCTAAATATTTATGTGTGTGTGTGTGTGTGTGTGTGTGTGTGTGTGTGTGTGTGTGTGACTAATGGTATCAGACTGTCCTCATAAAATTGCCATTAAATATCAAGCTTTATTAGTTTAAATGAGCTGACACTGCTTCTTGTGTCCTGCAGGTGGAGTGGTTATCTCAGGCCTCGTCTGAATCAGAGAGCATTTCTCTGACAGAGAAAGCCTCTCTCTCCAGCCACCGTCAGCACAATGACGGAACCTACTCTCTGTCATCCTTCCTCTTCATCCGCCCTGCTCAACACCCACCCGGAACTGTCTTTACCTGCAGGGTCTCTCACTTTTCCCTGAAAACTCCCAGTGATGTCAGCCTGACGGTAGACCCACCTGAGCCAGGTTAGAGAAAACTCCTCTAGGATCAGTCAAGGCAGTTTACAAACATCCATGTGAGCCTGAGATCTTAGAGGGGTGTTGTCTGGTGGAAACCTCGTAACTCCACTTTTGGTCTTTGTTTCTTTTTTCCCCATAAATCGATACTATTGGTCAGTGTCCACGTGGGTCTGAACCAATGAAAAGTGTTGAAAATAGTTAAACCAATTTTGATGACACAGTATTCATTTATTTAGAATAGACATAGTTAGGTTCCAGAAAAAAAGCTGTTTTGGCCACCGGTAACAGTTTCAGCCAAATATATGCAATGCTAAAATTATATGCTACAAAATGGCAAAACATTTTCCGATCCTATAACTCACATTAGCCTTAGTATTGTATATGTTTTAGTAGATGTGATGATATACATGTATTCAGGATACAATTAAGTCTGATTCAAAGCTTTATCTCTTGTTGAATTTAGCAAGCAACTACTACTACATGGTCGTGGCGACGCTGGTTTTATCAGCACTGTTTTTATATCAGGCATCAAGATAGGTAAGCATAATATTTCCTACTTTCATACTTTCATTAAAATTTAATGCTATATAATTTAAATCTTAAAAAGTTTAACTACATATTAGATATATGAAAATATGTTTTTATTACTGCTTTACTGCATTTGTATAAGCCTGTCCAAGGCTTAAAATAATTCAAATACTAAAGTTAAGCAACATCATGTCATCATGGTGAAAGTAATAAAAGGTAACTAATAGACCCTGCCCTTTACCTCTGCTTGTGAAGAGATGGCTCACCATATGTACTGGGCTCTGAGTGGATTATAATAGAACTGTCCCAAAAAAGATTTTGAATGACACACCATTGTTGCTCTAAGGAAAAATTAATAATCAATAACAGTTAAAGTGATTGAGGCTAAGTTATATTAATGAGACTCCACTGTTAAAAACACGATCAGGTCTGTAAAGTAATTATTGGTTGTCTGGTACATCAATAGGTGCTGAAGGCCATGCCTGGGAACTGAAAAGACACTGGACAGAAATATATTTGCTTATTTATCTGTGTTTTTTTGTTTCTTTGTTCAGGAGTAAATTTACATTAAGCATGTGATCTCCATTAGGTGTAAATGTGATTACTGTAAAAAAAAAAAACCATATATATACAAGGTATCTCCTCTTTCAAGGATTTGTTCTTAGAACCTACCTAATCATTGTTCACGGAAAATAATAGGTTTTTTTTTCTTTTTTCATTGCAATATATAACTTTTCAAGCATTTTAGAGCTAAATGACTAAGAAAAATATAATGTACTAATTTTGTAACATAAATATCAATGTAAATTCAGCTAAATACCACACCACAAATTTGCATTTTTTCACAATGCATACTCTTTGAACACAACGACTGTGAATTTTGGGGTTCTGCTGTATATATAGATGTGTGTGTGTGTGTGTGTGTGTGTGTGTGTGTGTGTGTGTGTGTTGGGTTTTTAATACTTTTCTAGTTTTCATTTCTTTTCACATACAAACAGCAACACTTTGTAGATTTTTTTTTATTTACTGGCATCAGCAAAAGTGTTAGGGAAAATAAGCATGCTTCTAAATAATAATCTGGATGCACTAAATGGCTGTAAATGATTTGTTTTTCTATAGGTCATGAGTACATCATTCATTAATGGTGTTTACTTTTTGCACTGTGTCATACAGTCTCTTAGAATCAGTTACTGTGATGTAAAAATTACAGTTCTTGCAACATCCAACAGCTTTTCGCAATAGAAAAATAATAAAGTTTGTGTCTATGAAGAACTTAAGTTCAAAATATCATATTTTAAAGGAAGACCACTTCCGTTCCTTACCACATTCCATCAGTGGTTGAGAATGTAACAATTTTGGCAGGCTCACAAATTTCTTGCTTTGTACACTGATGAGATTTTGTGGAGGCTATGAAGTTTCTCTATCAGACCTGTACATTAGGCAGTAGTTTCGGAAGTTAACGTTACAGAATAAGACTCCAACAGTGTGTCTTTCATGCAATTAGACACAAATTAAATCAATTGAAAATACCTAATGTGTGTTTCTATGTGGTTGTATTTTTATGAAATCTTCTTATCATCCATGTTTTACCTTGCAAATATGAATTCTTTTTTAAATGAAAATGAAGAAACATTAAAGTGACTTACAATATGCGTGCATTTGTGTGTGTGTGACTGTACGCATAGAGCTGTATGTGCAAGTCTGAGCATGAAAATGTTAGGATATGCACTTTTTTGTGTACCGGTATTGAACATTTTTCCCTGACTTTTTTCATCTCACATCACTGTCCTCCTATCCTGTCCATTATTCAGTGTTTTCAGTCACTTACTGTGTGTTTTTTAAGGCATGTGTATATTCTGACGAAGAAGATAAATGTAGCAAAATAAGCAGGGATGGACAGCTGTTAAAGACATTTAGCTAAATATGAATACAAGCCTCTTTCTGCAATGACTGAGATCACTATTACATATAAAGAATTAAAGTTGGTGGAAGTTCTGATTTCCCTTGTTTACAGTAGTAAGAAGCTGAGGGCTTTTGCATTGTGATAGTGGGAAAAAGCAGGATCTGATGTGTTGGATGTGACACTATCGATTTACAAACTGACTCCTAATGGCTTTGGAAGGTCACGTGAGGATCTTTTGACAGTGTAGGAAAAGAAAGAATCCTGCCCTCCCTGTTTTCAGCTTTCTACTGTGTCACTCATTGTAGTCCTTACATCCTTTAATTTATTGTCTATCCACATCTCTTCACAGTCTTTTACCTTCAACCTTTCTCATCCCACTCCTCCCTTGTTCATGCACAACTCTATAATCTGCATATTCCTTTGCTTTTATGGTGTGTGTGTGTGTGTGTGCACATAGTCCCACAGGAGGGAGTAAAAGTCGAATTGAAAGAGCAGGTGAAAAGCAGATGGGCGCAAGACCGAAAGGTTAGTTCGTACGAATCTTTTTCTGCTCGTATTCATACTGTCACGCTGGAGTTCCAGATGGCTTGAGAGGATAGAAGAGAGAAGGGGGACCAGGTAAGGCATGGACTTGACATGAGTGGTTGAGTGGTCTTTTCTTTTTGTTTTTGATTTTCTTCCACCTCATTTAATTGGACTTCTCTCTGTATGCCAGGGCATCTCATGAGAAGAAATACACTGCATAGGAAAGACAGACAGAGAGAAAGGAGAGAAAGGAATGAATGGAAATAAGAAAAGAGAAAGACAGTAGAAGAGGTAACTGAGGTAACAGGCCACACTCATGTCAAATGTTACAGTTCCTCTTGCAATTTGATTTATGTGAGCCATGGGTTGAGCTTAGCCACTCAAAATGAATAATTCACAGTAATCAAAGTGTTGAATTATTCAGCTTGTGCTGAGGTTGTCCAGTCTGGGCCTTAAACATGCAGACCCTAAAGGCTACACAAAACAACTCATCAAATTCCTTTTTTTTACACAATAAAACGAATGACTCCTTACTGTCTATTCTGTAAATGGCTGATCGTAATCCATTGCATAGTGGTTCATTTTTTTAAATGCTTTTCATTCATGAATATTTTTATTAAGAAAGGTACTAACGAGCAAAGGTAATTGGACGAAGAATCTAATGTAGAGGTTTTTGAGTGATTATTTTATATTGCCGCACTGGGCCTTACTTTATTTGAACTAGTAGTGGTACAAGGCGTTGTCCATATATTATTAATAAGACACATTAACTACAAATACTAGTTAAATGTTATATTAAATCACCACTGATGCTGTCATGCATTAAAGTCGACCAAATGTAACAAAACTTATAGAAGTTATCAAAGATAGAGTAAAACTCACAGAAGATTATTCCGACCATGATGACTCCAATAATACCCATCATAATCATCATCTATAGGCCAAAAGAAAGAAGAGAAACAAGAAGCATCACATTGCCAGTAATGTTTTCATACACATACTGAGCCTGTCCATAGTTGCAAACACAACATTAAGCAGTGGACACAAAAACTAGCCAAGAACAGCACCTGATACAGCTGTTCTTTGTGTGTGTGTGTGTGTGTGTGTGTGTGTGTGTGTGTGTGTGTGTGTGTGTGTGTGTTTGTCTTTCTCTCCATGAAACACACTCTCTTATCTCTGCATTAAGAAGCGCTAAAAGCTGCAGAGAGTTAGGCTGCATTAAACACTCACTGCAGAGTCAGCAGTTTAATAAACATGGAGCTGGATTTTAGGATGCTGGATCGCTTGTCTGGTCGCAAGCCCAGACTCTCATCCAGTTTAACATTTAATCCAGGCAAGAATTTCTATTCATCCATCATGAAGCAGGGATTGAGCCAAAACCTCCCCTCACAAAAATGTTCAATCAACAGAAATGTCCTGAAACTGCGGAGTTGGCAGAAGAGGAGGACTGCCTGGGAGGTTAACAGACAGATGCAGAATAGCACAAAGAGTCTGCGTGTGATTCAATCTGACTGATTCACTTTCTCAAAGCAGTCACGAAAATCCTAATCAGTTGAACTTTAAAGTTACGTCTGTTTCACATGCAGTAAATATTCTGAGACATTCACATGATTTAACAAAAAAAAAGCAATTCATTTAAACTCTTTTGGAGATATTTTTTATCTCAGCAATCAGAAAGGTCTTGCTCATGTGATCATTTATAAATTGTGTAGTTATATGGGGCTGCCATTCTTAATGAAGTATATTAGGTAACTAAATGACTCTACACATTCTGTGGTATTCAGTGAAATGAGACAGATTCATATTTGCTTGCCAACTGATGCTTGCAGGCTACTAGATATGTCCACTAAAAGCTAAATAGAACACATCCAGTTAAATATTTTAGTTAACTAGACATTTCTCATGACTGAATGAAAACAGATTCATCAGATCCTTCAGAAAAATTTCCATCAGTTACTGCTCAAAGAGTTGGCAGCTAGATTGATCTTGTAGTTGGTAAGCTAATATCCTGGCTAACTGAAAACTGTAAGTGAAAATGTTAGTTATACTGCCATAAGGATGTAACAAATTAGGGCACCACAAAGAAGATGTTTTGCACAAACTAAATCACCTGTGATAGGATGTTCATGACTCCACTCCTAAGCTTTAGCCGCACAGGGGGAGCAGCCTGTAAGCTTTAAAAATTAATTCCTTCCTTTCTTACTCACACTACTTTTATTTTATCAACCTGCTTTAAACACATAATTCTCCATGATTCATTTATTGCCTTACACCAGGCTTTTTTCTTTCTTTCTTTCTTTCTTTCTTTCATTCATTCAATCCAAACAGTTAATTCATGAGTGATGTTTCTGTGAGCATCATGCTGGCTCTGGCCACACGACCAGACTGCTGTCTTTCACCTTGCAGTTTTTCCACCAGTACTTGTTCTTCAGCTTGGCAGCGCAGCTCTCAAATTGTGACGCACCAGCCTGCAGTGCATCAGCCCTGTCATCCAGCTCTGACAGTTTTATGTCCCTGTCCAAGACTTTATCCACATTCACGCGCATGATATCCACAACCTGCACAGGAAAGCGGATAGGGACAAAGTGATGCCTATTCACATTTGTTATGAGTGCAGCACTTACTATTTTGAGTGGATTACAGAGTAAGCAGGTACATGGCAAGTCTAAGTGCTTAGGTACTGAGAAATAAAAAAGAAATAAAAAAAGAGCTGTGACTCCTTTTAGGCCTGCCTGAAGTTCTTTTTGGTGCATTGGTATCATACAGTGCAGTTTTTAGATTTGTACTCAAATTCAAATTTAGGTAATTCTATATTGGATAAAATAGAATATTTTTTTCTCACAGCCCTTTTTACTACACCCCCTCTCATTTCAGTGGACTGTATATATCAGGATTGTTGGTTACTTGGTTGTATCCCAATGATTACACTTTAGAGAGCTAATAAAAGGATGACAGTTGGCACTAGATGTGAAATTTCTATCTGAATTTGGTGCTGCTTTCAGCATTATTTAACTATTTAGTACATTGTTGAGAAGCAAGACCTCTTTAGTGAGGTTATTAAGCAGCTTATCTGCAATAGTAACAGACCACAGTACTGTATGGTGCAATGATATTTCCAATCATGAAATAAAACCCTGAACAAATTAAGAAAACCATCTAGATTAAAATATGGCTTGAATGCAAAGTTGGGGCTTGATAAAAATACACTTTAATAAAACATAACTTTATATTATACCTCTGCACCAGATTGGTGATGAATGTGTAGAGAAAAAAATCTGGTTCAAATTGGACAAAGATCTTGAACATGTGGTCTGGATTTGGTACAGTTATAGAACCAACTGATTAAAGCCAACTAAATTTCTCAACCTGCAGTAAACCACACTTCAGTCTGTAGCAGGACACTGACGCCAAACACATTACTAAAACAACTGTCGAGCCTTAAACTTAATTCGAAATCAGTCATGTTGCCTGAATTCACACATGTTACATACTGCAGTCTGTTTCAAAGAGGCTTCCAAACAAGGAGGACCTAAATTCATTGCATTAGACTTGGCAGAGCACCAGCAGGTACCCAGAGACTGGTAATGTTTATAGGTCATGGGCTTCATCTAGTAATACAATGTGAGGTTTCCATCCTGTACTTTTCCACTTATGAAAGGGGGGTCATTGCATAGAGAACTGTGATATCAATAGTTCATTCATAAATGCCCTCAAATTAAAGGTAACAGTCCACACTTCAACCCAAATCTAATATGCAAAGCCATACATACTAGATCATATATACTACAAATCTGCTTTGTACAGTCAGTTATATTCAATGGAATAAAACAAAATAATAAAAACTAGAGTCTAGGCACTCATCTCCCACCGTTTACACACTCACCTCCTCCACTTGTGCCTGGGTCTGCTGTAGTCGACGGTTACTGGAAGTGTTTGGGGGAGGGGCAGGGGGGCCGCCACCTGGGGCCCCTTCTCCAGGTGCACCAGGGGCCCCAGGAGCCCCTGCAGGAGTTGCATCATCAGGAGCTGACCTGAATAAGGAGTGACCAGAGGATGAAGGATGTATCACAGAATGGAGGGGTTCTTCTGTAAAGCGCCCCATTGCACCCACCACAGCACATCACACAGTGTAAACAGAATTAAACCCATTCACCCAAACCAGGAACGCAGTGCCTGGGGAGCAGTGTGTGGGTACAGTACCTTGCTCAAGGGTATCTCAGTGTTTCCTCTGGCAGTCATCGGATTCAAACCCACAAAATTATGAATCCAGAAGGAAGATCCCTAATCACCATCCGCCCCAAGAATGGAGTGAAATACACCCTCACCGAGCCATTTCATTTGTGGTGTCAGTTAAAGCCACTGAAGAAGCTGAGATTTCTAGTACTTGACTTTTTGGGGCAACTGGTGTTTAGCGAGTTGCTCCTTGTGGGTTTGTATACCAGGACTGCTAGTGGCACCACTGAGGTACCCTTGAGCAAGGTACTGTCCCCACACACTGCTCTCTGAGCGCTGTTTTCCTGCATGTCCCCTGCTGCTCTTGAAGAATAGCTTCCATACCAAGAATTGCTAGTTGTTCACACTGTGTGAATGGACACGTCAGTAGATAAAGGTAATCTCACTTTGTCAGTTTTACTCTTTAATGGCCAAAAAATAATGCCATCACTTTATGAATTAGATTAGTAAACAGAATTAAAGTGAAAGGCTCCTTTTCTTAAAAAGTTTATTTTAAAATGTTGAGTGGCGTCCCATCTGGAGTGCTGACTGAGGGACTGTGACTAATAAACAGAGTCCCAGTCATGCAGGAAAGTGCTTTACTGCATTGAACTCAGACTGCAGTGCTGGCAGAAGAAGCCTGATTCCCATGCAGTGCAGGTGCATCACAGCCTGAGCTCATTCAGAGAGTGGGATACAGGACAGATGCATTTCTCAAAACTGAATTAAAGTTATCAGAGGAGCAAATACATAGAAATGAAGAATATTTTTGTATTGACATTAAGAGGCCTCTCAGCTCTACGATATTAACTACGGACCGAAAAAAGTCAATAAAAATGTAACACAACACCTCGAGAAATCGAAAAACATCAAGTATGAAAGTTACAGAGTGTGTGGATTAGTGTAGTTTAAACCTGAGAAAGGCCCCCGTTAGTTTTTAGAGGCTCTGGAGAAAAAATCCGCAGTGGTACTCACATGGCTGTGCGCAGAGATATCCCGAGGGGGTGAGAGAGAGAGAGAGCGAGAGAGAGCGATAACTAGTGAGAGAGGGAGAGAGATGGAAAGGGGTTTTAAGTTAAAAAGCCCCGATGAAAGTGAGGATGGAGCCCTGCGGGACAGAGTAGGGGGCTGTGCGGGAGTCCCGGAGTTTGGGGGGCTGCAGCAGCTGCAGTGGCGCATCAAAGCGGAGAGAACCCCCCTTCATAAAACCTCTCTGTCCACCTGTCCCAGACCCGCAGTTTCTCCAAACTCCAAAACAGAAGAGCCGCTGTAATCTAGTAGAGTCCGGACCAGCACCGCCCCAGACACGTCAGAGTCTCAGAGTCAGAATCAGCACTGTCCTCCTGCAGCTGCTCAGTGTGAGAGCGTGTGTGTGTGGACAGTGGTAGGGCAAGGGAAGAGTGGGGAGGAGGAGGAAGAGGGATGGGGGTTGGGGGAGGCGCTGCAGGTTCCGTGTGTTTTTTCTACTGCAATAACGCG
>JBBMFX010000007.1:9524982-9535310 GCA_037832545.1 Rhabdalestes septentrionalis | reverse complement strand
GTGTATGTATATGTGTGTATGTGTGCGTGTGTGTGTGTGTGTGTGTGTGTGTGTGTGTGTGTGGGCGTGTGTGTGTGGGTGCGTGTGTGTGTTTCAGACCCAGATGAAGACTTTGCATAGGGAAAACAAAACAAGAATACAAATAATTAACTCCCAACAAATTGTTCACAACAAGAGTAGACAGATAAGTAAAGTGACTGTTATGCTGAGCACCAACTTGCAGAACTGATATTACAGCCAGCAGTGTGTCAGAAGCTTGTGTTTCTGGTCAGTTGCAGACGGTCCTGTAATCAGCACAGGCAGGCTGATTTTATGCAGCGATGCACTGCTCTAGCTGTTCACTGTTCAAGAGTAATTAACTATCTGCCAAGACAAAGACATATTTGTGAGACTTTGTGACTACTTTTAAAATGTTTACTTGGAACATCATTATGAGTCCTGTATGTTTTGAAGATACATTTTTGAAACTGCAGTTCACACAAGCTTCAGGCATAAATCAACAGATCATAATAATTATGGCATTTTATAACCTATACCTGAAAAAACTAGATAACAATATATACATCAAAATGAAAACAGCATCGTTACTAAATTTAAGCAAATCATGTGTCTCTTAGTGCCAAAAATGTCAACCAGTGTGAAATGTTCTGACAAATTATTTTGTAAAAGAGGTATTTGCCAGGATAGGAATTAAACTGCAAACTTTATTTTCTTCAAAGGGTTTTCTTGCCTTTAGGGTGTTTTGCTGCTAAGCTTTATTTTAGGGCTTTTACTGTATGCTAGCAATGGCGCAGTCAGTGGAATCTGAGATAAATCATATTAGCATGACCTTTCACGACAGAGAATTAAAGTTTCCTCTCGCCCATTTTCCCACCACGGTCATCAAAGGCCCTGCCATGCAGAGGGGACTGCGACGGGGGCATTTCTCCCTCAAAGACCAAAACATCAAAAATTACACATCTCACGAAAAATAGAGAGACACCAAAAACAAATAAAAAAAAGACGAAGCCAGTGAGAGAAAGTGGGGGAATATTTGACAGAGAGAGGAGGTGGACTCAGAAGGTGTCAACCTCAGAAGCTTTTTAAGTGGTTTACTGGCTTTTCTTTCACTCTGACTATCCCTCTTTCATGCGTTCTCTTGCATTTTCCTTCCCTTTCTCTGTCTCTCTCACAAAGGATGTGTCTGCCAGTAAGAAAGTCTTTTATCTGTGTTTTTCGCTGCCAGGAATGTCCATCCCCCTTGCCTTTTTTACCCCCACACCCCTCTCTCCTCTAGCATGTCTTCTTACCCCCTTTTCTCCCTCTCCTCTCTTGTTTCTCTCACTTTCTTTTTCCTCTCCATGAAAAAAACTCATGGAATAGTTCATGCTCATGAAGACATTTCCACAGGTGTGGGATCAAAATGATCCATCCGTACCACAACAAGGTGTGATTACTTTTGCATGTGTCCAGCGTTTGGCGACTACATTTGTTCATCTTCATGGGAGCACCAATGTTGTGTCAGATAATGTGTGTGTTTCTGTGTCAGTGTGTTTATGTCAGTGTGTCAGCTCACGTGTGCTCTAATTTTGGGCACAGGAAGGAACTCCAAAAAGCTGTTCATATCCGCATCTAGCACAGCATGCCTAAAAAGTGTGTGTGTGTGTGTGCGTGTGTTAGCTGTGATAAGAGGTGGATTTCCTGGTCCATGTTTAGAATGCAGCAGTGCCCAGTCTTATCGACTTTCCAATTAATTCCAACAAATCAGGTGGTCACCTGATCAACTGTTTGTGGAGTCCAAATTATTTAACATGTAGACTCAGGTGTGCTCCTGTTTGATTAGAATAAACACCTGCAGCCATGCTGGCTCACGGCGACTATGATCATCAGGATATGGTACACTACCATACAGTAAGAGGTCTCTATTTGTTTATCAGGGTTATGTACCTTAACTGAATCCCTTCACTTTCCCTGGAGAACACGGCATATTTCTTATATTTAAAAAAATAAAATACAATAAAAAGCCTAAAGTCAAGACATGGACAAAGCAGTGTAAAAAATGACTACAAGAGGTGACAGGGTATTCTTGGAGGTGACCCACTGAGCAATAAATCAATATATATCATTATGCCTAAGCTCATATTGCAGGTCAGACTATGGGTTGAGCAGGTCATTTCTGTTTTGTCTGTTATTTTCTATTGCATATTTTATTTATGCAGTTAATATAAGATGAAATATAAGTGAAACACAAAAGCTGCTTAAAATGCTATCTGAGATGCTATCATACATTGCAAAAAAGGTGCGGGTGGATTCGATAATTACAACGGGAGTGTTTTTGTTTTGTCTTTTGCTGTTTGGACAAGGTGTAATTTGTTCCGGTTCACATCCACAGAATTGTTTTTGTACATCGTTTAACTTGCTCTGGCTGTTGTGCTTTTAGCAGTTGGTTGTCATTGTGACATTACAGGCAGTTACAGCAGAGTGACACTAAAAGTGATTCAGTCAGAGTGGCATTATCAGTAGAGTCTGGCCTTCACAGAGGGCCTTACAGCAGATCACATTAGAAGGACTAAACTAACTGTGGTGTAATGTTCTGTCCAGAACTGGCATACTGAAGAGACGTGAGAGGTAAATCATGGTCCCAGTTCTTTCATGAACCATGCAGCACTAGTTCTCATTATAAATCACATCACAATTTCTACAAAGAAATCACGATTAGTCTTAGTTTGATATTAGTTTGATATTAGTTTGATATTAGAAAAATGAAACTAGCTTTTATAGTATTTTTTTATGTTATACTTTGCCATGCTTAGTACCACCTCAGTGTGTTCAGATTACAAAGGTCTTCTTCTGAGAGTGTGTAGGTACCTGCTCAGGCGTGTGAACTGAAAGTCTTTGTGTGTTTTGAACTGTACGGCAGTGTGTGAATATGTTTGTGTGTTTGGGGGTACAGAGGGAGCACAGTTGCAGGCCAGGTGAATTTCCTGTTGTTTGATGTTTACAATAACAGCTAAGTGAATCACACAGAGCCATTCATCTATTTTTCTCGTTTCTGCCTCTTTCTCTCTTCTCGTCGGCCCTGTCCATGCCTTCTCCTCACACAGCGTTCAAAGGAAAAGGATATATCTCACGCATGCACACACACCCACACACAGTCCCACACACAGGCAACTACCCACGCTAGTTACTCTGCGGTGTTTTATATCTGACAGGAAGTAGACACCTATTGAAATGTTCTCCTCAGTTTTCTGTAGTTCATGACTAACATGGATCTGCATGTGATTCTCGAAGATCACTGTTCATCCATTAAAGGTCACACTATTTTCAGAGTATCGCATACGAAATTCTTACAACAAATGCATGTTTTCAGTAAATACCATCATGATGTTGGTCACATTATTATTAGCACCTGTCAGCTGATGTATTGGTGCGACGGCCACCTCGTCCCCACCTCGTAGAACCTGTTCCCCGTCTCCTGAATATTAGTTTTTCCATTCGTCCCTATATTTATGTCCCCTTTATGTCCCTTGTCCCCTACCTAGTGTTCTTGTCCCATTTGTATCGCGTCCCAGTCATTAGTCTCACCTGTTCGTTGTTTCCCATTAGTTCCACCTGTGTCTCATTTTCTCCCCTATTTAAACCCCAGACTGTCCCAGTGTCTTTGAGTCTGTATTTGTTTTCACTCTCCATGTTGTCTGTGGTTTCCATGTTTAATATATTTGCCTTGTTCTGTTTTGCAGGCTTGTGTTCTTCTGTTTTAATCCAAAGTTGTGCCCAATCTGCACCAACTGCCCGTATCCATGTTATCCAGTTGTGAAGCCTTGTGGAAAGCAAAATGTGATTTCCTGGTTTTGTTTTCTTTGTTCTTTTGAGGAGCATGGGGTTTGTGTTCATTGTATTTTCATTCTGTTTGCTGATTCCTGTGTTTCTTCTTTGTTTCCATTAAAACGACCTGTATATAGTAACTGCTCTGTGCGTCCTCTGCTTTCCCTTCTACACACAGACCGTGACAATTGGCAAAATCATTCCGAGCAATCTAGTACTGTTTAGCTCCAGCAACATTGAACAGTTTTGTAGTGCTTTTAAACTGCAAATGTATGTAGCAAAACAGACTCTAACCAAAGTTAGCTGCATTGAATAGGATTATGTGAATATTCTATAAAGTATGTTAAACCTTGTTATAGTTGCTCACATTTGTCAGCACCTAAAACCAATTAACTTTGTCCTCATATTGTTAATTGCTTTGGATAAAAATATCTGCCAAATGCCTGTAATGTAACGTATTGTTCTACTTACTTTACTCATTTCTGCATGAATTAAGTCAGAGATAAACTGGATTTTCTAATACAACCAAAGCCATTTAAAAGAAAATCACAGCACATCTCAACACACCCAACCCCTAAATAATCATTCAATCATAATTTAATAACTATAAATCGGGTGCCTTTGAAAACATTAAAAAAATTGACAAGAATACATTTGTGTGGAGCATTTTTAAATCAGATCATTCATAGCCAACCCACCCAGGCTGGCCTATTGGTCCTGAATAGCTGCTGCATTGCTGTTACAGCATTTATCAGACACTTCTATCCAAAGCCACTTCCATTCCTTAACTTCAGGGGGCAGTCTCCCTGGAGCAACTTGGGGTTAAGGGTCTTGCTCAGGAACCCATGGTAGTTTGCTGAAGGTAGGATTCAAACCCATGACCTCTTGGTCCAGAGGCAAGTATCCTACCCTTTAGGCCAACATTAACACTATTGCTGTGGACTGAGCACATAGTTTCATGATGACAGGGTGTCCCACTTGAGTGCTCCCTTGATTTGAGTTTGAATGCCCAGCCTTCTCCTGAACATTCAAATCTTAAATGCATATAATCATTCTTCCCTGTGGTATGGCTCTCCACCTTTATGCCTATGATCAGTAGATTGTAACACTTTGGACCTATTAGGCACACCTCTTTTTCTTCTACACTCTAAAATGTTTGATATATTTGTTTAAAAAGTTAATTGTGGAAGCTTAACATTGGGCTATTAACAAAGAGTTACAAACATCAGACAGGTGTACCACTGCACTTCCTGTACACATCCAGTTGTGCAGTGATGTATGTGCTCTTTCCGTTTGTGTTGTGTTGAGCTGTGTTACAGGTGAACGGGTCCTTGGTTATTTGTAAACATAAACAAGTTAACTTCTGATTCCGATAAATACCTTTAATTAAAACACAGGATATTTTACCCACAAATAAGGAGAAATAATTTAATTAGTATAATAAGTAGGACAATTTACAGTAATTGTATTTTTGGTAGTTAAGGCGCAACATGCCTTAATATTGCAGAAATTAGGAACCTTTTTCAGGTTTTTTAATAAACAACATTACATCGATAACATGTCTTCTCTTACAGTAGTCAAAACAATGTGAAAACTTCAAACGAACCTATTTAATTTGAACAGTGGAATCTAAAATATTGCCTCTGCACTAATAACAATATTCTCACAATCAGAGTGTTCTCTACGATCCCTGTGGGAAATGCCATCCTGATTCTCATTCTTAAAACTCTTTGCTTAAAAGGTGTTTTTCGAAATTCAGAGCCAAACACCTGCATTCATGAAATTTGGCACGCTAATTCCTACACACATTCGGAGGGAATTTGCCAAAGGATTTCCAAATATATTACTTATTGGTGTGTTTATGAATGATAGTATTTTTGAACAACAAATGGCCTTCAAAATGTTTTTAATTACAGTTAATATTCAATATTTAAAAATGTGTCAATATTATGTAGTTAATATTTCATTCGCATACATAAAGGTGACTTCTTACAAAATGTAAAAAAAACTAAACAAAAAATGTTGGCATTCAGTTAGTAAATATGTAATGTTTAACAGATCAACCAGTTCTCTGGTAATGTCGAAATGTTTTAAACTTTAACTAAAGTACAAATAAAAAACTATCTCTACTGTCACTCCAGTACCAGACTTGTGCACGTTGTGCACCATTAACTGCAAAAGCATTGAGTTACCAAAGTCGACGCATGTGGACTCTGCTCAAATTGATTAAACGTGCCATAATCAAAGAATAAATTACATTAATGGGGAACTAGCAAAGACACTGAAAAACAGACAACACACCCATATGCAGACACAGCAACATTTGAACTTTGAAATAAAGCGTTTACCTAGCATTCTAATTCTGCCTCAACACCCCACTCAAACCACATGCTGATAAAGAGTAAATATTGTCTCTCGGCTTTCCATCTCTCCTCCATCTCTCGATCCACCTCAACCACATGCTGATATGCACAAAAAGCTGTCACGTTTCTCTTTTTCTGCCCTCATTCCTTATCTTGCCCCCCTTTTTTGTCAGTGTCGCTATCTCTCCATGCTAACCACTCGCAAAAGTGGAGGCACATAGACGCAGCAGTTGAACAACACACACATGAAACTAATGCTGGTCAAGCATCATCAGATATGATGAGATAAGGCCCCAACACACATAACCTGAGAGTGAGGCTCAAAATCATAAAAGGTGTTTCTAATTGAACAGAAATGCAGAACATAGGAGCACCGGCACAAAATCAGACACATAATTTTGTATTTTGTATACTGTAACATTGTATTTACCTGTTATTGTATTTACCTGTTACATTCATTAATTGTTGGTCACTTTCAAAATTCATTCACTTGCAATGATTTTTTTTTTCATTTGAGGAACGATGCCATGAAAAAACAATGAAGTAGTACAATTAGTGGGATAGCAGTGCTATCTTTCACAAAATTGATAATTTAACAGACCTAGATAGTGTTAACAGATCTAGATAACGATTAAATGCTATCAAAACCATACAACCATTCTTAGCTAACTTTGATTGATCATATCTCTACAGTTATGCTCATTTACTGAAACAAAGATACAATCAGACATTTGCCCTATAACCGTAAGTCCGATGGAAGCGGTGATATTATCATTACAATGCTGACACTGCAAAAACCCACACTGATGTTTCATTCAATAAACAAAAAACATTTACATGAACATTTATTTATGTTTTCGCGCTCATTGGATTTTGAATGTAAATGTCAGGAAATACCGTACCAAAAACTGATCACAAGTCTGGGGTTGAAAAATATGGCAAATTACACAGCAGCAAGCTTTTCTGCTTATATCATGGATATATATGGTACATCACAGAGTAGTTCACGTTTCATTAACATGAGAGCATAATTCATTCTATTATCTGTTTTTTGCACTGTGCAGTGCGCATTTCCAGAATAAAGTTTGTTGTCTTTTGTATCTTTGAGGTGTTTATCCTAACAAATGCAATTATATACTGCGATAACTATCATGTTTTGTAAAAATACTTTCAGGTATGCTAATATTAAACTACACTATTTGTTCATTAATTAATAACAGTACATGCAAATTTAAGTATGCTTTTTATTTCAGGACACACTATAATATAATATTCATTTATATTTTTTCTTTGCCCCACTTTCTACAAAAAATCAAAATCAAAATATGTGTTCCGAGTTAAAGGGGTAGAAAACCGGATGGCTGAATGGATGTTCAGATTTAGGTACTTTATCCTTGAGATCATTACAAAGAATTTTATGTGTTTGGGTTCATAGCTGAATCATGTATTTTTGCCTATGGAGGTACAAACTTATTTGACTACAGTTTTTATTATGCTCTTCAGAATCCATTTGACACAAAAACAATTTTCAACTTTTTTAAATTGTACCACATTCTATACTTCCCAGGACTCCCAGAAATCCAGCAACCAGACAAATGTCGCCAAAATGACAAATGAAGACACAAAAAATACAAATGAAGACAAATAAAAGCACAACAGGAGCCTGGAATGTACTGACTTGAGTGTGTTTTTTTCACATTACTTTAGTCCACAAACATACACTGTCATGTAAAAACTAGCTCTAATCCCTGATTTGGGTTTTAGGAGCTCTGAGATGTCACTGTGTCATAGCAGAATAGATCACATATACACACAGATAGCTCACAATAATCCTCAATAATCCTCACCTTCCAGTGACATTATCATTAAGCTAATGCTTTTCCATGGTGGTCAGTGTGAGATGCAAAAAAATACCTTTGGCTTACCAGAGTTTGTATATTTCTTGGATTTTACTGTTGTTTTTGTTGGCAAGATGACATTTTTTGATCTAACAGAAGGAGGCTTAAAACAGACTTGAATGTGTTAAGATACCAAAAGTAATTTGCTTAATTTTTTATGAAAATTGCATGTTATTTATTTGAAATGTCTCTTTCAAAATAATACCACAGATGCCACAATGGCAGAGAGTCCAGGAGAGCACAATTAGCTTTGCTCAGTCTGGGAGGGTAGGGAGGTTTCAAAGGTTCAAAAAGAAGTGTTGGTTATTTTAGGAGCCCTCCCCTTCCTATTGCTAGTGGTATTGTGAGACTGGTAGAGTCGTAGCCAGTGTATGGGACTGGGCATAATTACATGGTTGAAAACCATTTTCTCATTTTCTTTCGACCACATCAATACAATAACACAATCTACAGTAGAAGTGGAAAATAAACCACCGATTGCTACTTGACTGGTGGGTGAATGTAACCTTCCTCCTTTTTTCCCTGAAACCCCCGTCAGCATTTTGCATTGTGAACACTTTCAAACCTCAAAGTTCCACTAACGGAAATCCTCAAGACTGCCTCATTAAGACAAAGTGCAAAGAAAGAAAATGAAACAAATGAAAGGATCATCTCTTAAATTGGCGAAAAATACATTAGACACAAAGCCATAGAAACATGTTCGCCATCCAGAACAAAAGGGATTTATCTGGTATGCAATGCAGGCACTGCGAGAGAAATTGAATTATATTACGCGAGAGAAATTGAATTATATTACCCAATTAAGTAAGTGTACTCCACGGCATAATTTTCATAAAAACCACAATTTTGCTCTGTCTCATTATTAGTTTGAATCATTACTGTACTTCTAGCTATAATGCATTTCTAAAGTATATCATGCTTCAGCTCATGTAATTGTTTAATGTATATTAATGCAGAACAGATTCAAACTTTAATGCATCAATTTCCATTAAGCACACAAATAGCCATAGAATCAATTAAAAAATTACAAGCCCTTTCATAATACTAAACAAAAGTTTATTTTTCATTAATTATTCATCAATTGAAAGGGTAGACTTGCTGTGAAGAGAACCTCTTCTCGCTGCACAGGCTGCTGCAACTCATACAAAAACACTTGTGAAATTCTGAGTGTTTCTGTTGTTACCAGTAAAACTTAGAATACAACAGAGAGAAAGGGTGAAAGATCGCACAGGTTTCACAGAGGTGAAGGTTTCATAAGTGATGTACAAACTTACAATGTTCTGTTGTTTCATTTTAAAATGCATTCAAGTTTTCATGAATTTATTAAATGTTATGTGTTGTTGGAAGTGGATTCTACACATATACACTGCAAAAACTCCTGATCTCACCAAGAGTTGGAATCTTATTTCTTGCCTTAAATTCTCGTTTTGAGAATAATACACTATATGAGAGCAGATTTGTTTTTCTCTTATATTGTAAATGAAAATTGTTTAAATATATTTTTTTCTATTTCAAGAAATCTCATTTTCACTTGTTTCTAGTCACCTGTTGCAATTTTAATTGTGTAGTATATTATTCCCAAAATAGGGTCGAGAAGACTTTTAAGTTAGAAATATAAGAGTTTTTGCAAAGATCAATTATGATTACCTCCTTATTAAAAAACATAATTTGTGTTTTACATAATACATTACCTGTTTTTGTTTAGTGTTATTGTGTATATCCAAAATTGCTGCAAAAGTATATAGACCATTTTGAAAACAATAGCCTTCATATATTAAATTCATTCTATCTTTCTAGCTAATGAAAAACAAAATACTGAAAACACAGAAATGCACTGCCCCATTTGAGTGCTACACAGAGACTGAGATGTTTTAATCATTAGAACTTTAGGCGATCAGACTGTGGATTGCATGATGTCAGTCTAAATGTAAAAAAATGTATACATTGCTGTAAAAACTATAATACATACCTCCCCATCAAATAAATTATTATATTTCAGCATGTCTGAAAATTTCTCGCAGTACAATTAATTTTACTTCTAAACACTAAACAAAAATGAACATGTTAACTTGTTTTTCAGGAGTGATCTGAGATGTAGATTTTGATGGGTTTATGATACAAAACTTGGGAATGAAAAATAGCATCAGAAAAAAAAAACTATGCATGCACACCTGTGCGCATATCTACACTAAAAACACACACACACACACACACACACACACACACACACACACACACACACACACACACACACACACACACA
>JBBMFX010000007.1:9499910-9517151 GCA_037832545.1 Rhabdalestes septentrionalis | reverse complement strand
GGGAACTATCCCTTTAACATTCAGTGAGGTGTTTCCTCTGACTGAGAACCCCCCCCCCCCAACCCACACACACACACACACACAAACACACCAGTCATTTCTTTCTCACTGAACGCATTTTACTCACCACAAATTTAGCTGAATATTAACCTGACAGTCTTTATTTTTCTTCTTGTATGGAGACCTCTAGAAATACACAATTAAGTCAAACAGCCAAGTCAGGTAAGTTTATTGGCATTACATCCATAAACAAAGTACACAGTGAAATGAAACACTGGACTTTGGAGCAACAAAAGAACAAAAACAGAAATGCCACAAAAATGCCAAGTGCAAAAATAGTGAAAGAGAGAGAGAGAGAGAGAGAGAGAGAGAGAGATTATATTATTGATGCTGAGTCATCAGCTGTGTAAAGTGCAAACTACACACAGAACAGCAATAAATGATGCAAATAAGAGCAGTAGGAGAGACTGCATAATACATTACACACAGAGGGTTATTTACAGTGTCAGTTGGGGTGTAAATTGCTTAGGGCAGAACAGTCCCGTGCGTATATGTACTGTGTATAAGACAGAACTTCAGTTCAGTGGTTTGTGTGTGTGTAGGGGCGTACAGTTTATGTATTATTTCTGGATGAGGAATCTGAAGGCCTGAGTGCAGAAACTGTTTCCCATTCTGACAGTTGAGGCCTGTGTCCCATGAAATCATTTGTCAAACAGGAGGCGGGAGTGGGGTTGGGTGAAGGGCATGTGGTTTTTTTTGATGCAGTGTGTGTGATGTTGCAATGTCTGTGACAATGGGGAGAGAGACCCTGATCATCTCCTCAGCTGAAATCATACTTTGATGGTTCTTTCGATCCAAAATTGAACTATTTTCCTACCAGGCTGTGATGCGGCTACAGAGAATGCCCTCCACTGACCCTCTGCAGAACGTGGTGAAGGTTTATGTGAGAAGTGACCTCCTCCCAGTCTATGCAGGAAGAAGAGATGATGCTGGGACTTCTTGGTGGTGAAGCTGGTATTGAGAGTCCATGTGAGGTTCTCTGTGATGTGAAGGCCAAAGAATGTGGTGCTCTGGATGATGTCAACTGAGGAGCCATTGATGTTCAGCAAAGTCATCATGGCGTGCCTTCCTGAAGTCAACAAACATTTCTTTTATTTTGTCCACATTCAGAGAGAGGTTGTTGACTCTGTGGCAGCCCATTAGTCATCAAACCACTCCTCTATTAACAACTTTGTCATCCCTACAGATCAAACCCATCAGCAAACGGCAAACTTGATGATGTGGTTTGAACAGAAAGGTTGCACTGTCAGCGTGAACAGCAAAAGTCAGAGCACACAGCCCTGGATATGACTGTTAACCAGCCAGCCTGCTAACTAGTGCTTTACCATGCTTACATCCAAAACTAAAATCAAACATTAGAAGTAAAATATTGTTCAATCTGAACTCTCACATTTTTGACATTTCTGCAAAATAAGCATCAGTGACTGCTGACTGGCTTCTGAAGACAACCTCTCAAATATATTGCTACACAAATGGAGATTAGATACACTTTAAAAATAACCTTCCCAAGTCTGACCAGTATATACTGATCACATGAAATCTGCACCTACACAAGCAGAGACATGTTGTTGACCGTTGAGAGACTCATTCTGGTTCTACCTGAACAGGAACAAGATCTGCTGCATTATGGGATTAGGAGAATGCACTAGAAAAGTAGCATGTATCACAGTATGAATGACAAAGTAAGGGTGGGATCTATTGGTCTCAGCCATTCTTATTTGTCTAACTGTGTGATAGTTTATTCCATTTTTGTTCACATTTCACTTGACTACTTCCACACTGACTTTGAACATAGGCCCTGTGGTAACTGTCACATTTAAAAAGAACTTAAATATTTGAACTCATACTCTTGGCATACTGACTCTTGACTACATTTGCTTTCATCTTCTAAAGTTTCATTTGGCTCGGATAACAGCTACTGGTCAAGCCATTTTACACATGTTATCATTACCAAATTATACATGCTGTCACTCTCTTTGGATGCACAGATTAAAATCAGTCCACAGGGCTTCAAACACTTCCCATTGACTGAAAATACAATGGCATGGTATAAAATGAAGCCCTGGCTTCCTTCCAGCCACGTTAATATCAAAGGTCACATTTATCATTAGTGTGTATATTTTAATGGGTTCCGTTCTTCATCTTCCCATGAGTGATTTAAAACTTCCCACAGTTACACTGTACTGTCTGAAATATTCACAGCTCATTTACATTCTTCTTACATTTCATAAAAAAAATCTACATTCATTTCCTATAATCTCATTAACAATGTACATTAAGCCACAAGGTGACCATTATATACAGCCTATAGTACACATTACATTAAAAAGTATACTAAACATTAAAAAGAAATAAATACACAACAGCAATGACATTTCCAATCATGTATACACAACAGCACATATTTGTTCAAAGGTAGAGTCAGTTGGTAAAATATATTTGCACAAGGGCAGATGGCCATCGGGCTTACGTCTCCATAATGAGGATAATGTTTGCTTATAAAACACAGTACATCAAATCAGCTACTTTTCTGTTAAAGCCTCCATTCATTAGCCAAACTTGGAGAACTAGACCCTAATGGCCCAAAGGCAAATCAGGCATTGAAATTTAGCACATTGTTAATATTACTGATCATTTTAAGTCTACTCTGTGACAATCTTAAAATCTTTAGTCTTTGTAAAGTTGCAATGGATGTAAAACAACAGTAAGTCACTGCTTTGAATCACGTTTATTTTAGCAGCATCACCTTGCCATTCACCTAAATCCACACTCGCTTGTCTCAGTCCACATAGCCCTTTAGCATTTGAGCTGATGACAGGAGACTCATTTGTTTGCAGATCATATCAAAAGCAGGATTGAGCCTAACCCTATCCTGCTGGGTACAGATCTCTAGTTCACCAGAACACACAACGAGGAAATTCATTTTGCTGGTTTCATTCAATACAACCTTAAATCAGACCTGTACAATCACGTATCTGGGGAAAAAAAAATAAAAAAAATAAAAACATATATATATATATGGGGACTCCTGAGTGGCTTGTTTGTTACTGAACCATCACACTGCACTTCAAATCCATGTGCATCTGACCCTCTGAAACAAAACATTAGGTTCATTAGGAAGTTCATTTTGTTAGTGTTTTTTTTTTCCAGCTGCCCTTTGTCTAAAGTTTCAGAGGGTTTTTCATATCTTCATAAAGAGTTGCAAAGTAATACAAATTCAACAGGGCTATTTTTATTATTTTAACTACACATTTATCTTTGTCAATGAAAAATAAATGCTAGTACTCCCCCCCCCCCCCTTTGTGACCCCCATCAGAACAAAACATGGAGAAAAGTTGTACATTAAAAGAATGTGTTCAGGAACATTTTCCTGAGGTCCTTTGTTTGCCTTCATCACAGGTCACTTCACTCAGCAGGCTTTATGTCTGCACACAGCTTCCTGCAAACACAACATACAATTCATTGTAAACACTCCTTCTCTAAGCACTTGTTTTAGAAAGTATTCTTATCACTGAATTGAGCAAAACAAGATACCTGACATCTGTTTGCCCAAAATCCATTAACCGTACTCCACTGATCTTAGACACCAAAAACTCACCTCCCCTCTTCCAAAGCTTGATCCACAAACGGACAGATCTGCAGATCTCTGGCCTTAATGACATTCTGCAAAGCCTGGACCTCACTCTGAACTTTCCTTTCCTCTGCTTTCTGATCCTCTATACACAGACAGATAAACAGAGACACAGTGACAAAGACAGATCAAATGGATGGCTGGGGTGGGAAGTTACACTTACAAATTTAAAACTTTGTGCCAATGTATTACACTGGACTAAAAAGAAATTTCAATTAACCAACAAAAATACAGTTGAATCTACATTTGAGAAACCATCCCAAAAAGTATGTCCCAGTATTGCATCACCTCCCTTCTCCATAGCATATGGTTTACTTAGAAAACAAACCATTTTTATACCTATTTTCATGTGATGTTAAATCACACACACACACACACACACACTTTGACAAAAGTCAGACTGTTATGTGTTTATGACTGTCTCCAAATCAGCCAGTCCTGGGGGTGTTCCTGATATGCCGTGGCTGCCACCTTACAAGCATGGTTCAACGAAGGACAACCAGTGAGTTGGCTTTTAAAGCTGGCTGTGTGAGCTTTAACACCTATAACAGCTTTACCAGTGAATTGCAGTTTGCCAAAAACAGAATTATGATTCTGAAAACAGAATTAGGATACCGTTCAGCATTAAAGTTGTTTGTATACACTTTCATGGAGTTTATAGAATGTTTCATTATCTTGAACATAGTTGATAAGGAGGACAGATTATTTTTGCATTAATCTTTGCAAAATGTGAGTTATTCGCTAAAACTTGATTTTACATTGAGGGAAAGGCTACTTTTCTGGAAATATATTTGACATCAGGGAGTTTTCTGTTCTTTTCTTATTATCAGGAAACAAGATTATGGCCTGTGGTGAAGATGATGGGCATCAGTCTTAATACTGCAATGTTCAACAGTGCTAAGAATCAATGAAGCAAACCTTTTAGCTTCTCCAAAGCTTTAGTGGCTTCTGTTTTTTTCTTCTCAGAGTCCACCTATGGAGAATTAAGACAGAGTAGTGAGGTTAAGGGAAAAAAACGACAAAATTGCACTGTTTTTAGGTTGCCTAAATTAATGCAACACCAATTTTTCAGCTATGGTGCATTCTTAAGTGTTTGTCTATTTAAACTGAGTATTTTAACAAATTATGCGGAACCACCAACAAAATTTTGGTGAACAAAATATCAGAGATTTTACATGACAGACACAATGAAATCATCTTACTGCGGAGAAGAGTTACTGCATTAAGCTTTAATGCATTCACTGCCATTTCTAATAATGGGAAATAGGGCAAAACAGATAACATTCCAATACTTTAAAGCAATGTCAAGTTGCATTTTACAGTTGCAAAAAGGAAAAATGCATCAGGAAAATAGTAAAGCCACTTTTATAAATGGTACAAAGTTTGTTTTTAAGCATTTTTCATATTTGGAAAAACACAACTAACCAAGAAATAATCAAGCAAGTGGTAAAAAAAAATACAAATAAACAGATAAGAGTAACGGCATACAAGACTTACACTCAGTACTTGTTAACATGCTGTTTATGTTGTTAGAGTCACTGTTGGTTAGTTCCAGACACTGTAAATGTAGTGTAAACCTCCATTTATATTTAAATGTGCAGTTGTTCAATGTTTATACTGACAAATACACAAAATATACTCAGAAAAGCACACAATATCCCAACTATACTCCTTATTCCACATAATTATACCTACTATTCCAAAATACAGCTAAAAAGACAACAGAATACAGACATATTTGCACATTCATCCTCATCCTGAGTAGTTTCAGAGCGGATTGGAGTGAGTACAGTGTGAGACAACTCTGAATGTGCACACATAACAGCTAAAGTAAACTAAGGAGAAACGGAGCGCCTTCCTAATGATTTCATTGTCAAGCTGCAGCATGCAGTCAAATGAGCAACCTGCATGCAAATCAGGCGAGTTACCAAGTAAATATGTGGCGTTGAACTTAGCTGCCAGTCTTACTTTTCATCAGATAACTTAATTTTAAAGCAGCTGTGGAAATGTGCTAATAATTGATGGCAGGCTGTTGCTCACTGCTCTTTGTAGATGAAGGTAATGCCAATATCAACACACCATGTCACCAAAACGTCATCTGCATCCACAAATGATACTTGCAAAATCATAACAATAATGATAAATGGGGCAATGACAATTAAATCAATTTGATTTATGTATGTTTGTAATTAATCTCTATATTCAGAGATGTTGTATGGGCTGGAAAGCTGGAATGGGAAAAGTGTGTGTGAACAGTTTTGCTTTGTAAATTTGACTTGATAAAAGTAAGGATGTGAGAACACTCTGGTGCAACACAGATAACTGTCAAGGACAGTTTCCTCTCGGTGAGACAGAAAAGGAAAAACATATTAGTCACACCATATTTTGTCACATATGCGTCCTGTTATGTTCATTAATCAAGGATAGATTTCTGTGTTTAGTCTCCAACCACTGAAAGACAACACCCAGTTAAAATTTTATCAGTCTCCTTTGGACGTGGTCATGTTTGCTTCTCCGTGGAATTTCATGGATTTATATGATCAGATAAACAGGAATGAACTGTGCCGGAAAAATACTCTCCAAGGCTTCAAAATAATGTAAATCTCACAAACCTTAATACTCTGTGAGTAAAGCCAACAGTAGGACATCTTAAGGGGCCTGAAATGCATTTCCAAAACCATGCATGACATGAGGATTTATGCTAAATCAAGATCACCGCAGGAAGAGATCTGAATTTTTCTGAAATTTACTGAAGATTTGTTAATTGTCACTATATGTTAAGCAAAAAAGCTAATAAAAAAAAGAGAAGCTAATAGTGTACCTGATGTCACTGTAATAAACATGTCATTTCTACACATTACATGGTTTCCATCTATTTAATGAATAATAATTTTGGGGGGGCTGTATGTGCAAAGTTTTTTTATGTGAGGTCTTTTGAGAACCCTTCCTCATTTCTGTAACTTATTTGACAAAAGGCAACTGTAGCCAGTTTTAGAGTGTAAAACTGTGAACCATGAAACTTGTAAGGGTGATGTGTTAGGTCTCAACATGGCTGAGTGTGAATCTGAAACTTATGAAAGTGGTTCCTTATAAAGTAAGAGAAGATAGTTTTCTCATAGTTTTCTCAGGCTATAAGGTCATAATGGTTGGATACAATCACCATAAAATATGCTTGGAGGAAAAAAAAAACCAGTTCAATAAAACACACTGGTAGTTAAACATAGTGTTTTAGTATTTGTGTGGCAGCAGGAGGCTAATTTGTCCCTGTGAAGAAACTGAAGATGAAATATTTTTGATAATACATGACACTTCACAAACATTAAAATATTCCTTGATCGTTATTTTGTGGTCTGTAATTGCATCTTAAAAATTCTGTGCATGTAAGATAACCAATTAACTGTTAAAATGTATTCTAACAAATGCAGACATTTAAGTAATGAATGAAAAGGTGGGCAGATTTCTGCATGTAAAATTGTGTGTGTATTAGCAAATAAAAACACCTGTGCATTAACTCTTTACTTACAAAATCAATAAAAACTATAATCTGAATAGGTGTGCCCAAACTAATGCACAGTCAATTATGATCAGTCTCAAAGACAACCATATGAGTTCTTTAGCCTTTTCCTAAAAGGAACTTTAGCAGAACAAAAGTCTTCTCAAATTGATTCAAAGATAAGATAATATAATATAATATAAACATTTATTAGTCCCATCAGTGGGAAATTTACTAAGTAATTGCAGAAAGTGGACAGTTAAAAGTTAAGAGCAGCAAAATTAAGAAAAAATAGAATAGAATAAAATAAAAATAGCATAAGGAGAAGATTAGGGAATTATCTAAATTTGTCTAATGTTGACATCATTGCAGATACGTGTGTTTGATATGCCATTATCTACTTTAGATCATTGTACCACCTTTACTTATGCATGATACAAATAATATAAATTGCAGTTAGTGAAAACCCCCTCAAAGTCAAGCTCAGTTTAAAAAAAAAGAACAAAAGAAAATAGCCAAATATATGCTGCCCAGAAAGATCACTTTTAATTCTGGAATTAAATTCAATCTATGGAGCTTACATGGTTTGTTTTTACATTTATCTTTATTTTTTACAGTAAATACTGAAACCAGGAATAAAATCATAAATTGGTAACCAGGACAGAATTTAGCAAATGTGTAAATGAGACTGTGTGTTATGTAGCAGGTAGAAAGTAGGTTGAGTGTGATGCACCAATAAACACATTGAACTGATATATAGAAGTGTATAACCAACAATGTGCTGTTTAGTACCTTTCGTGACTGGCAGGTGCCCAAACTGGTCTCAGATTCACCTTTGGCCTTTGTCAGTTCTTCCTTCTTCCTCACCAGCCCATCCGTCTGCTTCTTCAGAGGCACCAGCTCATCGTTCAGCTGCTGAATCTTCAGCTTGGCGTTCACTATTTTGTCCTCTTTCTCCTTCACTTGCTCAGTGGTTGAAGCTATTTGATCTCTCAGTCTGCGGATGGCCATCTCCTGCTGAAAGGCCTTGTAGGCCACAGACATCAGCGCAAATATGGCCACAGCCAGCACCACCACTAACGCCCTCATCCTGCACAGGAGAGGTAGCGGAGAACTCTACAGAGGAGATGGTTGCAAGGGAGGACAAAGTGCAGGTGAATGGAGTCTCTATCCCTCGTTCTCTCCGGTACTGTCCGTCAGTCACTGTGCTTTCATTACATTACAGTAGCTCTGTGTTTGTGTGACTGCACTCACCCCACCCTTTCCCTCTCTCTCTCCCTTCCTACTTCACCGACCCTGTCTTACCTGTCCAACTGGATATGTGTGGTGTGACGAAAAGACAGAGAGTATTGGAAGAGGAAATAAATGAAAACAATGCCAAAACTATCAGCCTCATTCCACGGCACACCCTGTCAGTGCCCTCCCCCCCCTCAACATTGAAGAGCAGGTTCAGATGGCTCAGATCGGCTCAGGTTTGACCGTGAATAACGACAAGACAGGCTTGGTGGGGTAAAGTATCCAGTTGTTTGAGTTGGTCAATTAAAAACCTCATCCAGTCCTCAGGCCTGTTAACACCTTCCTGTGGTGCTGAACTCTGCTCCTGCCCTGTTCGCACTCACCTGCTGCGTGACCACGAAACGAAACCTATTGCTTCATCAAGCACTCCTCTCCAAAGCACTTTCTAAATCTTATGCGCATAAAAAATTATTACATCTTCATTTGCTCACGCCTGAAGTGTGAGACGCGAAAACGACGATATCTTTTTGCATTTATCCTGCTCTCCTGAGGCTAGATTTGGAAGCGAGATACTTCCTCTTGTCACACCCGTTTTCACTCAAACCCCGCCCTCTTAAACTATGATTGGCAACAAATTCACACTCGAAAGAAGTAAGCCAATAGGCATCCAATATTTGGGAAATCACTAACCAATCGTGGTGCGATTTCAGGAAAAGAGGTGCGAAAAGAAGTAAAGGGTGGAGACTGCAACAGGTGTGGGCAGTTTAGTTACTACACTCTCCAACTTCAGGCTTTCTAGCTGCCTTCGAGCTTATCATTCCTCAGACTTATCTGCAGTTCAGCTAGTACAGTCCTCCAAAATTAGAAGGAGCTAGTCTTTTGGACGTTATAGGCTGTAACACATTGCGCAGAGGGCTGAGTGTAGACAGAATGCTGCAGGGCTTGTCTTGTGGGGCTTGGTTGAGTTCTTCGTAACCACAACAGACTGAAGCTACAGACTTTTCCACACGAACGCAACACTGACCGTTGACTATGAGGTGCCAGGCTCTGCTGTTGTCTCTGCTGATGGTCTGCAGCCTGGGCATCGCAGGCTACATACACAGCAAGAAGAAAGAGGAGCTCAAGCTGGCCAAACATGCCTCGTTTCAGAACGTCAAGCTCCAGGTGACCAGGGACGTGCTAAAAGAGTACACGGCCCACGTGATGGAGTCCACGTCCCTGATGGACAAGACCAAACAGCATATCAAGGACCTGGAGGCAGAAGTGGCTAAAGCCCAGGAGATGGCAGACGCGAAGAAAGCCGAAGCTGACACCTGCACAGGTGACCTGGTGAGAGAGTACCACTCTGATTTTATGTACACGACTTTATGATTTAATCAGGCTTTATTACTCATTCCTGATCATATAAGCCAGGGGTGGCGAGCTAAGATCATAGCGAAGCTTTAATGAATTTCCTGCTCCTAACACACCTACTAAACCTGACCTGACCGCTCACTGCTGATTTGAATAAGCTGTGTTTGAGCAGGAAGCTACCCAAACTACGCTGTCTCTCTGAAGAAACGACCTTGTATGGAACTTCAGTGACTCTCCCCACACTAGACCTTTATCACATGGTTAGAGCATGATCCCAATGTTAAAGTTAAAGCTCATATATTTTGACAGCATACATCACCCTATTAGGGGGCGAATAATATCAAGCAGGATATGCATAGAACATTAATAGCGTGAATTGGCTTTAATTCTAGTATTGAAAGGATACAACGTTTTTTTTACGCATGCGCAGTAGCAACACCATGGAGTTCGCAGAGTGATTGTCAAATGGGAATGTACCTTATACCTTTCCCAACAGACAAGTTTGACTTTGTCGTTAAAATAATGTCACACTCAATCTCTCAAACCGAGTATTAGGTATACAAGGGATTTCATCAACAGGAGAACACCTGTGCCACTGCCTTGCACATTTACTGTCTATTTTCAACACACTAAATTTACTTAATCTTGTAATTAACCAGCATTTGCTGAGTGGAGCTCAATTGGTTTAGAACCGCTGTGTAAATCATGTATAATCAGGCAAAATATTTAGAGCACTTTTGTAATTTTATGACACATGCAGCACACTGTATGGTGAGAGTCAAGATAGGAGCCATTTTTAGATCCGTGTACATAGACAATGTAATAGTTAGTTTGTAATTCTGTTGGGGACCTTGAGACTATAAATCATAGGTGTCCAGTATTCATGCGAAGGGCTGGTGTAGCTGCAGGTTTATATTCTCAGCTAGCAGAGGCCTACCTAATTCCTCTTTAATTAACTGGTCTCAGGCTTCAGACAATGAATCTCCTGCATCTGACTGTAAATCCACAGCCAAACCAGCCCTTTGCAAATAGGTCTGGACACTCCTCCTTTGGTGTGGATAAACTGTATCTTTGCTGCATTTGATCCAAATTTTGTATTGTCTAACTCTGGATTGCACTTTTGCGATCAGAAACTTATCTCAGATGAAGCTGCTGCTTTAGAAACTGAGAAGACCAACTCTGCAGGTGAGTACTGGTGAAAACCTTCCTGGATTGTTTTTTTGTTTTGTTTTTTATAGTGATAGCGTGGCTGTTATTTTTGGAGCTCTATTTGTAAGAAGAATGGGAAAGATGGAATACCCTTGTTTTTGTATGAGACTTAGTAAAGCTTTAGTAAATCCTTTACGCTACAGGTCCAGGGGTTGTCTGAAACTGTATTGATATGACTCCATTTAATATGCATTATTGAGAATTACAATACACTGCTGTTGTACACTGTGTTTCTGTCTATTACTATCTTAATGGCACAGCACAAAAAAAAACTTTCTAAGAGCATTCGTAATGTCAAACATGCATTTTGGTTCATTTTTGCAGAGCTTTAGAAAGCTGATCATATTTGTTTGATTGATGATCAAGACTTTTGATCCGTGTTTAGATGAGTTTCAGAAGAAAAAGACCAGCTTGCAGGAACAGATAACCAACCTCAAAAAGGAAGCAGAGGAACGCAGCAAAGTGTGTGACTACATCAGTAAGGATTCCTCAGATGGCAAGTGAGTAGAGTGCTGGAAGGGGTATTTTAGCATTGACCTGTAAATGAGAAGTAAAGTTTGACATTCTGCTTTTAATGAAAACTACTTAATTCAAAGAACATTTTACTTTTGAAGGTTGATTTCTTTAATCTTTCCACCCCTCCTCTCTCCTCCACAAGAGGGTGCTGTGAGCATTTTGATGTTAAAATTCCGTGTGTAAGAGTAATGCTTCCCTATTTTGATATTTGCTTTTTCTTTCTCCGGTCCTCTTAATTATGTCCATTGACTGTCTGTAAATATGCATGAGGATGTGGTGTTTTACAGTGTGATCTTTTTGCTTCAATAACAGAAAATTATGCAAAATTGAAGATCCACCAGAGTCTGTTAGGGAAGTGAAGGAAAAGGCGAAAGAGGAGCCAAAAGAAGAGGCACCCAAATCAGCTTAAAGCTGGGAGAAAGGCTGGAGCTCTGAACTTGAGCAAGAAAAGGGGCTGAATCTGGGACAGCAAGAGTACATTCAAAACACAACTGGAAATGGGAGGGGAGTGCAGCTGTATTCAGTTATTAATGCACACGCACACACATCTGCCGGTAGACATCTTTTTATTGTTCCTTGTCATTTGTTTAATGTACCAACAAAGTAAGATAATTTATTGGAAATCTGCTTTCTTTTGGTTTTGTTGATGTTAAAACATCAACAAATGTTCATATTTGCCTTCTTTTCTACATTCCCACATGCCACCATGCAGCTTTTCGTGTTTTTCCTGAATGGGTAGTTTGCCTTGTTCAGCCTGAGAGATACTGGCCTAACAACTACCAGCATTCTAAGTGAGGTGGGAGAACCAATAAAATAAATAAGCCAGTGGAAATGAAGGAGAATGTTCTGGAACTGTGTGAAGGGGGTAGAACAGTATGAATGAACAATTTCTTTTTTTTGGGGGGGGGGGTTGAATATTAGGTACCTAAGCACTTGACACGGCTGTCAGCAGTGTCAGTGCAGGATCATATGATGTACTGAGCTGTCAGTTTAAAACCAAGGTACTTAATTGGCACCCATCAGAGAGCATGTCTCACCAGCTGTGTCAGGCTGTGGATCATTTTATTAAGTATGGCTGTATTTTGAAAAATAGGACTGCATTGTGCCTAAGAATTTTAAATGATTAACTATTATTACATTGTCACTTAGTCCACGGAAACCTTTGTAAAACTGTGTTTTTATCTTGTGTTTGAGAGAGGACAAAAAGAACAAATATGATTACCTCTGTGGCCGCTTCTGTGTGTGTGTGTGTGTGTGTATAAACGTGTTTATATGTAAAAGTGAGGCTGTCCTTCAGGCTCTGTTGCTCCATGGTACACTCTCTCTCATGTTTATGTCTGCTAGTTTGTATCGACCAATCGAAATGCTCTGACCCTCTCACTGTCACCCCACATCATCCTCAGCCCAATAGCTCGGTGCAGCCCTGACCGTACTGCTACAAACCAATCAGAAGCTTCAAACATCAAGATGACTATAAAAGTCTATCCCTGCATATTTGTGATATGTGTCTTGAAACATTGTTAAATATCGCAAATATATTAAATGTCTCAAACTTGGAAAAGGTTGCTTGTGTATGTAATTCTGTTTTTTTATGTTGCATGTTTCATATGTGAAAGGTTTTATTTAGCAGTAATAAAAAAAATGGGAAGATGCTTAAATTGTGGTTCATTGGTGGAAGAAATCTCACTGTCCTGTTTTTCTTGCGTTTTTTTAATCAAAAGCTACTAAAATACGGTGCTGTCTTGTTTACTTGTACATTTTTGCTGATTGAATTTTCAGATTCATTTTTGATTGTAGAATGTTAACTGGAATAACTTCCGGAAGTCATCGCACAGATGAAACATTTCAGAAAAGTACTTCAGGGTTACTTTCTCCAGATTATGAACTTCACTATGAACGCTTTAAAGAGACACTGCTGAATTTCCATAAGACTTTTATATCTCACTCCAAAAAGTGTGAAAACCATGTTACAACTTTTGTAAATGTGAACCCTTATCTCTACCAGATATTTAATAGTAAAGTTAAAAATAAAGAGACTAAAACCTGATGTTGTTCGTATGTGACCTCAGTGTTGAGTGTGCATGTGAGTTGCTATACTCTTCCCCTCTCTGCTCCTCCTCTCTCACCTCTCCTCTTGTACCCCTGTGTTCCCCCGTCCCACTCTACCAATGACACTGCTGCCCGCAGGCCCACAATTAGAGGACACAATTAGTGGCTCTCTGTCTCTTCCGCCCCAGCTCACTCAGAAGGTCACTGCGTCCAGCAGGGCTCTGCACAGCGTACAAAGCATAAAGGGAGGAAAGAAATGGACGTCTCCCGAACACCTGCATCTTTCCCTAGCAGTCTCTGATGGGCTGATCAGCTCATTAAGTCTGGTTTCTGGTTTAAATTTCTGCAACTAAGTGCTTAACTGACATTTAAACTGAATATTTTAACATGACGAAGAGAACCCAAAATAGAAGATACAAAGTGGACCAAAACAGCAACTCTTAAAAAGGGCAGAAAATAATTCGGGGACATCAATGTCAACATGGTAATGTTTTTAATGATCCAAAGGTCATTTGGACCCCACCAAATCTCACATATACAGTCTGCTCATATTAAACACTTATAACCAAACAGATGAGTGCAAATGTTATAATGAAACTAAAGCTAATGTATGAAAGACGTATTCTTTTTAACAAAAAATCATCTTCTAATCACTGGAAATACAAAGACAGCAACACAAACTGATAGAGAAATGGAGAAAGCTCACAATTTATCAGAAACAGAATTGGCAGTCATCCTTGTTAAAAGAAATTAAGCCGATGCTTACTGAATCAATCATTTTATTATGTGCTTAATGTAATGTAAAGCAATTAAACAAAAGACGATGTGTAGCAGGGTTTCCACCTTTTATCTCAAAATGCCCCAAGTAAATAAATACTGCCATATTTAAAATAGGATTCATCCTATAACACAAGAAATCATAGTTAGAGAAAGTTTTTGATGATTGAGTACATTATTCTCGTTGGTTCCTAGACTCATCTGCTTGCATATCAGGCATTTCTTTCTTGGCTATCCCTCCACTGCGTGCTTTTAAGTTTATTCAACATTATAGTTAATTAATCAGCCCCTTCACCGTTGGGTCAAAGAATGAATAATCATGTGCAGTTCTAAACCAATTGATCACCACTATCATCTCTGATAAGCTGCACCAAAGCAAGTGAAAAGAAGTCAATTGGCCATAGTGAGTAAGGTTTAATGGACCTTAAAAGTAACTAAAAATTGGATCAGCCTTGTCATATTTTAGATAAATATGTTTAATTGTAAGTTCTGCAGGTGCTTGAGTTACAACACAGTTCCATGCCTTTGGCAGTGATGTAACCTGAATTTGGTGTAAGGCGAAAAACATCCTAGCCTTACTGATCCTGACACAGAAGCAAAATCATAAAATCACAAATAAGCACCAGCAAAATTAAAAAGATATCCCTCTCATTCATATGCCATGCTACTGTGTATTCTTCCAACGCAAGCAACCACACTGGTTTGCCCATGTAGTCTGCAAGGTTAACTGTGTAGGCCAAGTGGGAGCGAGAGTGTAAATGAGCGTCATGAACCCAAACGTCGCATGTTGAAACTCTTGTAACTTGAGGACGCCCTGTATTTTTTTCGCAATTTTTTGTTGCTCTCATGTAAAGATACATTTCTGGAGTGGAGCAGTAATGATTAAAAGACATAAAAGCTTTAAAGTAATAAAAACTGACATATTGTTCAATCGATGTAATAATTTAAAAGGTTGTAATTGTGGCATCTACCAGAATTAACAGAATACATTCCAGTGTGAAGGGTAAATCTGATACTTCTTATGATGTATTTTATTTTTATCCTACAAACACGTGAGGCACCACAGAACAGAACTGGTTTTGTATTAATGCTCTATAATGGGCTTTGAAATGAACTGAACCAGAGCAGGTGTACTTTTCGTCAGTGATATTATTCAATGGGATGGTATTTACCATGAAATGTAAAACTGTAGTGCTTGAAATAAAAGCCTTGTTTCTCTTTCTGTTTTAAAAACATTTAACTACCATAAATGGTGAGCAGATAGACTCAGGTTTGTCATGATCAAATCAAACAATAAAACTAGTAATGGCATGAATGGCATCTCAGTTTACTCACATCATAATAGAATCTACAATCTATAGAATATAGCATGAGCTAAATGAGTAAATATATAAATATTAATTTAAATAATTTAAAAGTCAGAATATCAATGAGTAGACCAGTGCTGCACTGTGAATGTCAGTGTTCTGAGGCCTGTAATAGAGCAGATGTGTGGAATGGATCTGATGGTTATGATATTGATAAGGAGAGTTTGGGCCTGGAGTGGTGACCCTGTTGTCGCCCTCTGTGTGTGTTTGAGTGTGAAATCACAGATATTGATTAGCTTAATGCAGGGGGAAGAGCCGTAGGCATGGTGATCAATACGATCCTAATTAACCCCTCGATGTGTGGGGTGCAAAACTTCTGCCAGGGACGTATATAAATGCCCCTATGAGTAAAACTTTTCACACACTCACATACAAGAACACTGCACTGCACACAATGACACTGATGCTCTGGTGCATGTCACCTTATAGACTGAATAGGTTTAGAGTGATTTTTTGTTTCATCATCTCTGGTGCGCACATATGCATGAGTTTGCCTTATTGCTGATATAGACAAGACCTCATTTCTGTGTGGTAAGTCTGTTATTTCAATATATTTTCCCTATTGTGGATCATCGTGTTGTATGTTAGGTCAGATTCAAATGGCATGTTTGATTGTAATGCCTTTGCTCAGTGGTCAGTTGGTTATTCAGTGTATTTTCCTGGCTGTATCTGATAAGGCGTGTGCCCAGCTGCTCCATTGTGGTGTTGTACTGGAGACATTATTGTCTTTCTCTGCACATATCTGTTACTTAGCTGTTACACCTCCTCCTGCAGGCTTTCTGATGCTATCTCTGCCTAAGCTTATCGTTTTCCCCACTGTTCCCTTAAACCCATGACCCAGAGACAACCATTTTTAACCAGTCTTTTCCTCCAGGTACAGCATTTTCCATCCACAGGCCAGGCGCTGTATGATATGTTTGATATTCGGTTGTTTTCCTCATATCACATCAACTAAATATCAGACATATTCCTATAGAGCCTGGCACAACTCTACTCACCTTCACACTTTCCAACCAATATAGTTTCCTTTTGACAAGGGACAGAAGAAGATGGAATAGAAAGGTAAACCTGCAACCGTAGCTGAAATATTCAGTGGATTATTTAATAAATGTCCTAATAGTGCTTCATGTCTCAATGCATATTTAGCAAGGAGTCTGAGTTCTAGTTATTTTTCTCTTTTCAACAATGTAAACAAGAACACAGTTCAATTTTTTTAGAATAAATGTTTTTTATATAAATGCATACAATTAATTCAGTGTACCAGGCCTGTGCTTTTTTGAGAATAAATCTTTCCTGCTTCTCCCCTAAAATGTGGTGATCAATTTTTTAGGTAGATACCGTGACCAAAAACATTTAAGCATAGAACTTCAGTACATAATTTACAGTATAAATGATTATAGTCTTGAAATATTAAAGAAACAGTTGTTTTAATATACAGTGTATTTTGTAATATTGTGCGTGAAACAATACAAATGATTATTATAACATGCAATTTCACCTTTGAATAGAATGCTGGAAATACACACACACACACACACACACACACACAC
>JBBMFX010000007.1:9430425-9442925 GCA_037832545.1 Rhabdalestes septentrionalis | reverse complement strand
CAACAACACATTGATAAGTGGCTCTCATTTCTGTTCCCCAAAATCGATATCGAATCACAAATTTTAATTGTTCATGCAAAATTTGAGACATTTTCTCTTCCCCGTTCTCTTGTACAGCTGATGCCAAGGGAGTGTGTTAACTCTCTGTTTGATAATTTCACGTGGACAAAGATTTGGGGAACTCCTGCGCCTCCTGGTCTGGGACGTTCTGCCGCGTGGTTCCATCCACAAGTCAGCATCTTCATTATCCTCCCCCTGTTTTTCATCATGAAGGTACATGTTCATGCACAAATAAAGAAAGGAGAGCAGATCCTAGAGCAGTTATTTTATTCTGATATACACATATGATCCGGTCTATATATAAGACATCTCTATATATATGCACAGCCGAATTTGAGCTGTACAGGTCTTTGCCAAAATGCCACAACTGGCAGTAAATCGTAGAACAGATGGATTTATAATTTCTGGGATTGAGATTCATTACATTTTTTCTCAGAAGTGCTAAAACAAACACATGGGACTTTCTGAGACTTCCTTTCTTATTGACATACACAGGCAGTTCATTTTCCTTCTAAAAATTTAATCACAGTGCTTCATTTTAATTTTAAATTTAACTCACATCCTGTCTCATTCTCTCTGCTTCCTTGTCACTATATCACTCTGTAACACAGTTCTGGATGTCTGCAGTGGCTACGACGATGCCTATCCCCTCTGGTGCTTTCATGCCTGTCTTTATACTGGGTCTGTGAGTCTTAATAAAAATTAGCCATTTTCTAGTTTCTAGTTTTTAGAATTATAATGACTGATTATACAACATAAGTTGATAGTTAAGCTGCTACCTGTTTGGTCTTACACTGAAAATGAGTGTTATAAGGCAACACATGTTGGTTGCTGTCTTGAGGCAAGATTTCTGGTAAGCCACCATTATGACAAAACTACTAAAACATTGGAAACATTACATTCGGAAAACAGCACAGGCTGTGAAAGAATTTAGAGAGTGGCTCGAACATAGCAACACTCCATAATGGAAAACATACATTGGCACAATATTTTGGAACTTCTTTGTTGTAATTGTATCCTTTTTTTGCTTAACCATTGTCACAAAAAAGTCCCAGGCCTGCAACCAAATTTTATCTGTTCATATCAACGTATATAAAACACTTCCTTTTATGTTCTATTGCTCAATTGGCACATGCATTTTTCAGTACTGAACTCAGTATTGTTAACTGAATCATGCTTTAATTCTCCTGTCATCGTTGAATGCAATTGAAGGAGCTGCATTTGGCCGACTAGTGGGGGAAATCATGGCCAGTCTGTTCCCTAACGGAATTCTCTTTGATGGAATTGTTTACCGAATCCTTCCTGGAGGCTATGCTGTAATCGGTCAGCAAACATTTTTTTGCCTATCCAGCATTATTTGCCTCAATTCCCAAAAATATTTTTCTGTTTAACTCTGATTATCTGGCTGCCTGTTTCCTAATGTGTATTTATGTGTACACATGATTTGTGTGTGCATAGGCGCGGCAGCAATGAGTGGTGCAGTCACACATACAGTGTCCACTGCCGTGATTTGTTTTGAGCTGACCGGGCAGATCTCGCACATCTTGCCCATGATGGTGGCCGTAATCCTGGCTAACATGGTGGCACAGGGCCTGCAGCCCTCGCTCTATGACTCCATCATCCAAGTCAAGAAGCTTCCGTATTTGCCCGAGCTTGGTTTTGGACATATCAGGTAACACGCCAGAGACTGTAGGCCAGACCTGGCCTGAAAAGCACCAAATAAAATCCTCCATACACTGACCATAAATACATTCCATCATTTACAAGGCTGCATAGTTAGACACAGTTTACTTCATTCAACCTAATACAGAAACTGGTTCGAAGTATCAATAAATTGTTTTCTGTTGAAACCTAATGGATTATTATGAGGGTTAGGTCTCGGCTTGGGGTTTGGGTCTTTTTTTGTGAGATTTTTGTTCAGTTCATCCACTTTGTGAGGATAGAAAAAAAAACACATTTATGTACAGCACATGGATAGGAAAATTCCATTCAAATTGATCATTTCATTTGAACAATCTGGAATGTTTTCTATCACCTTTCTACTCTCTGTCCCTCCTCAGTAAGTATAATGTCTTCGTGGAGGACATCATGGTGAGGAAAGTGAAGTTCTTGTCACCTCAGTCAACATACCGTGAAGTCATTCACATTCTGGAGTCCACCACCCTCAAAACCCTCCCGCTTGTTGATTCTAAAGGTGTGTGAGTGAATTTATGAGTGCTAGAAATTGTTAAATGTGTTAAATGATTAGGGTTGAAAAAGAACAGAATTGGTAGGCTGCTGCACAGTTCAGAGCATGTGCTGGGGGTCAAAGGCCAAATGTAGGCTTTCAGTAAAAAAATTCTGTTTAGACGTGGTGCAAGCTTTGAAAGATGATTCAGTCGACTCATTTTGTTTTTTTTTTGTGCTCATAACATTAAATAACCATTGTATATCTGCATAAAAGTAAACAAACCTTTATGATAAACCTGTGTTTCTATGTAACTCTTACTTATTTTATGTAAACAAGATTTACATTTATATTTAACATATTGCAATCATGTTCTTGTTTTTAGAGTCAATGATCTTACTGGGCTCCATTGAGAGGTGTGAACTGGAAGCTGCATGTGAGTGGTGGTTGTCGGGAGAAAGGCGAGCTCGTGAACAGTCCCGAGGAATGCCCAGCTCAGGTTCAAAGGCCAGCTTCACAATTATAGATGAAGAAGAAGGAGACGAGAACAAAGAGAAGGTTAGGCCAAGATGGACACATGTCTTCAGTCCCTTATACTGAATATCTGCACAATTATAACTTTTTAGAGGAAACATTCTTAAATTTAAAGGTTTTACATCATGGAAAAACAAATGGTCTTAGCTTTTATTTCATAAATAAGTTTAATATGTAAATGCTGTTAGAGGTTCAATATGAACATTTCCCTCCACAGTTCATGTAGCTTGCTTATAAAAACTAATCAACAAAAACATTCTACAGCAGTCCAGCCCCACAAGTTATGAGGAGGAGTGTTTCAGTCCAGCATTTTAAATGAGGCCGATTTGAATAAAATATTTCTTAATTTGATTTATTTTCAGCGTAATTTCAGAGAAAATGACTCCACCAATCACCCATCACCTGGTAAGTCTGACTCAACACCAGGTTTGTTGTCTGATCAGTCTGATGCGCAGTGCAGATACATGCTGCTCCTACCTGAGCTACACCGATCTATATGGTATTGAGTGTTCAGGAGACATGGATTACATACTGAAACAGAAAAAGTATGACTGCACTGATACTAGTCTGTAATCATATGCATCATAACAGGTTCCCTAAAGTCTATGAGGAACACCCTTAAACGCCTGATATCCATCTCATCCTCTTCAAAGCAAGCTGACCCAGAGGTGTGTGTTGTATATGCAGGTAACAGGTTCATAAGAAAAGCTGTCAGTGAAAAGACTGGCCTTTATTAAAAAAAAAAACTCTGACTCAGACTTAAAGGATGATAGCATCTGGGATACCTGACAAGCACTGATATATTGTGTTCTGTGAAATGGTGGTGCGTTCAAGTGGCCTGATTTTATTTGGAAAAGTTATACTTCCCCCCCAATTCTTACTTTTCTTGTGTTTGCCACCGACACTACTGCACGCTGTAACACTAGGTGGAGACAAATTCCCCTCTTTTCTAGTGCTGCATACATGTTCAGCAGTCCATATTTGGCGTTAGCAGCATTTTTAGGCCATTGGAGCACTGTTTCTCTTAGTAAGCAGTTCACACCAGCAGATGGCATTAGGCACTCTGAAAGCCTATAGCTTTTAAGCAGAATGAAAAATTAAGGTGCTTATTTTTAGTGTGAATTATGAAGCAGTGCTGTCAATGCACCATAATTCTCTCTCTCTCTCTCTCTCTCTCTCTCTCTCTCTCTCTCTCTCTCTCTCTCTCTCTCCCTTTATGTCTTATGTGGAGGCCGAGTTCATCTCCACACAAGAAACATAAAGCTTTATGGGGTGTTTATATCTATGGCATTGGTTAAGAAAATAACGCATATGACATGCTTTTTGGCTCTTTACTGAAACATTTTTATTTAAAACATTATTAGGTGTTTGCCTATCTGTCTGTTTGTATAGTGTATCTGCCGTTTATCATCCAGTTTTGTATGAAAATCATTTTTTCAATAAGAACTTCATTTTTCCATAGAACCTTCTCCACACTCACCTAACAGATAGTATGACTCCAGAACAGGTAAACACAGTGGCAGTTTATTTAATTCAAACTCTCAGCTTTGTCTGGCATCTGCATATAATATAAAGTTAAGATGTAACCACTGACACCCTCTCTGACTGTGCAGATTAAAGTGTGGGAGGAGGCTGAGATGGATAAGCCAATAGACATTGATCAGATTCGCATTGATCCCTCCCCATTTCAGCTGGTGGAAAGAACGTCGCTGCACAAGGTAATTTCAGTATTCCAAATTACACAGTGATGCAGGTCAAAACAAATGCACACACAGACCTTCATAAAACCAAAACACGATGCATACAATAAAACCATATAATGCATTTAATGAAATCTAGTTAAAACACCAGAAGTCCCAGAGCATTAAATCCCCTAACACTGCAGGAAATATATTTACAGAGTTTACTTTTGATTTACTTTATCATCAGCATCATATTACATGTTTCATGTATCACAATATGTATGAACCCATCCAATATAGATACTTGTACACCCATTACTCAAAACGTAATTGTACACCCATTACTCAAAATTAATATCTTATTTTATACAACATACCTTATCAATCTACACCTTGCAGCCCTGATGTCTGTTTGTCTCCTTCTTACTCATAACGCAGCTCATCCATGGCAACAGACCCTTAACAACCCGCTACATGATATATTTAGTATTCATCATTTTAAATTTTAATTTGGCAGTCTAACATAAACACATTGGTTAGAGTTAGATGTCAGTGGATGAGGTTTTGAAAGACAGCAAAAGTGAGTAAGCAAATTCAGTGATTTATAAACTGAAGGTGATTTTCTGGCAGTATTTTTTGCACGGGGGCCTATAAGACACTAGGTATACTGGTTTTACACATGGTACTCTTTATCTATCTTTCAGACCCACACTCTCTTCTCTCTCTTGGGTCTCAGTCATGCATATGTCACCAGCATAGGTAAACTGGTTGGAGTCGTTTCCCTTAAAGAGGTAAGTCTCTCGCAAGCTTTTCACAATCTGTTTTTCTTTTGAACTGTGTCTTGAATTTATGTATTTGAGTTAGTCCTGTATATTTAACGTATATTAATATTCCCCAATTTCACCTCTCCCTCTCAGCTTCAGAAGGCGATAGAGGGTTCGACTCGCAGCGGTGTGCGACTGCGCCCCCCTTTGGCCAGTTTCAGAGACGCTAGCCGCAAGGCCAAGAAAACCACCCACTCGCCCTCAGCGCCCTCTTCACCCACTCGAAACAGAGACGTGTGGGGCGAGGGAGAAAATAGAGAAGAGATAGATGACCCAGGGTCCAAACTGGCTGAGGCCAAAGAAGCAGAGTGCAAAGTCACCATAGACAACAGCAAAGATACAGAGATTCCTAGTGAGTGTCAGCCGCCCAGCCACTCCTCTTACTCCATACCTTTGACGTCCCTCCATTCTCAACCCGAAAAAGAGACAAGCAGAGAGACAGAGAGTGACGAAGAGCCTGTTTAGGACTGCTGTTTTTTGTCCACAAACTCAATTCTGGGATCAACTGTGATGGCGAGTTCAGCCAGAGCTGAGTTTAGGCTTGCAGATCAAAGTGTAGGCTGCAGTACTATGTGTGGGTTTTTATTCTGGGATTTTCTACACAAATACCTGGCAATCGCAGCTAAATGACTCAACACCTGGTGTCTTAGGAGACTGAGCAGCATCTCTGCCTGATCTCGGTCTGCCGGCAGTACCTGCACTACTTTTTAGCCATTACTGAGTAGCAGATGCTGAAGCTCCGATCTAATCAGCAGGCTAAACACATCGATTACCAGAATGATTTGTTAATTGTTTTCTAAATGGTTGCAGCTATATTAATATTGCTATGTTATCACATTGTTTATGGCTAAAGATTGATTGACTGTTACAAAGTAATTACTGTGTCAATTTTTTGTTAACAAGCTTTTTGTTACCTCACCAATCTGTCGTCTTTTCAAATCAAATGCAAAGGTTTAACAACTTCAGAACAAAATGTACACGACATAGCATTACTTCATCTTTGTTTATTTGTTTGTTTTATTGTCATTTGGGGAGGGGTGTGGGAAAGGGGGAGGGTATTTGTCCATTTGGGAGTTTTTTCTCGTGCAGGAAAAGGAAGAGAGCGCGAGAGAGAGAAAGAGAGGGAGGGAGAAAGAGAGAGGGAGAGGGAGGTGAAAGCACATTGGAAGAACCATGTAATTAGACCCTTCAGACAAGCATGCATAGATATAGGCATCACAGATCAAATTCCCACTCACACTTATTGTAATCAGTCCATTGCCAAATGCACTCACTTCTGTCTATATAGAACATATTTGGATCACATCTATTACACATGTCTGAAATTTTACAGAGTTTTTGAAACGAATTCATGGATAATGACTTTTTGTTTTTGATTCTTCCAGCAAAAAGACAACACAGGGTTAGGGAGACTGAAGCTTAGAAATGGACAGAGAGGGTGAAAAAGGCAAAAGGAGAGAAGTTTACAGAGTCATGCCAACTGCGAAAAATGGCAGTTAAATCATACAAAAAATGGTTTCAAAACCATTAAAAAAACAAATAAACACAAACAATAATATCCAAGGAAATATATTTGGCTTCTTATTATTCATTTATTCATTCATCTTTCTTATCTTACATATGAAGCAATGAAATGCCTAATCAGAAATGACATTACTCTTCTACTTGTGGTCTGTTGCGTCTGATAGACTGGATTGGATTAAATAGCTCTCAGATGTATGTCTAACACTGTCATCTTTAGATGATGAACTTTGATCTGTGGAAAAATGGTGACCGGCAGGATCATTGTTACGCATGTAGGTTTTAAGGGCTAAACTGAAACTGATTTGAAATGAATAAACTTGAATGCAATCAACAATGACACTGAGATGCATATCGGGACAAGGAAAGCCTAATACAAGTGTCTAGCATTTCTACTAATTTCACCAGACTAGTGTGGGCCACAAAGAGTTTGCACAATATTGCATCAGTCTATGGGATTAAAAGACTTTGTTTCTTAGTAATACAAAGATGATCATAGAACACAACTTCAGTGAATGTAGAGCTAATAAACCAGTCGTAAACCAGAGCCACTGCACAGAGTGATGTCATTTCAACCAAACATGCCTAAAACACTAAAAGATAAGTATTATACAGGCAGCAAACATTAATGCTCTCCCCTAAATCATTTTTAAATAAATAAATGAGCCCATATCCTTTACTGTGCCCTTCAGCCTGGCATTAAGACTGGATCAAAAGCAGTGGCAGCTCAGATCTTCATCAGAGTTTTACAACCAGCTTTGTATATGAGCTTCAGAAATGCTGAATGTCACATCTGTGACACTCCGTGCACATTGTAAACTCCTTGTAACTACATAAAATCAATAAGTATGAAAGGGCTATGAATGATGTTTAAAAGACACTACAGTGAATCCTTTGAGAACAGAAGTTTGAGTGAATTGCTGAAAGGATGCACAAGCACCCAAACATACACCCACATTCAAATTCAAACCTTCCACTGTTTCCAGTCTTGACGCCTTTTGCAGAGGCTCAGCAAAACGACATGTGTCCCATTCTGTACATGGGAGAGTGCTCACAATTCAGTAGAAAAATAAACATTGTCCCAACATTGCATAAATAATCAATCAATAAATAAAAGTCATTCAAGTCAAGAAACCTCATTTTGATCTTATTGTATTCGGCTTGCGCACAATCATCAAAAGGTGAGGTGTTCTCTGAAGAAACGAACTTCCAGCATTACCAGCCGTCATGGTGATTTTCATCCTTGGTGAATCATGCACAGCATCACAACAATGAGTGTTGGAGAAAACCTCTCTGTCTCTACATTAGACAGCCAGTTCTGCTTTGAGATACATCACGTTCCGGCTCAGGCCACTTTCACCTGGAAAGGATCACGCGCTCAACACAGAGTCTGTCCAGCCACGGCAGCTGTGTTAACCAATGACCACAGGAAGACACCAGTTCAGTTCTGATAGGCCTGAGTTCTACGTGAGGTCACTTCCCACATTTCCCACCCACGTTTTCTTCCTTTCGACATTGCAATGTTTCTATTAATTATACTACACATGCCGATCCCTGTCCTGTCTACTCCTGCCTGTTTTTTGTAATGCAGATTAAAAATGTCCACCAGCAAAAAGAATAAAAAGAGTAGCCTAGAAGAAATGAAGACACGTCAAAGTATAAAAATAAGGACAACAACTTGAGTCATGATCCTGAAGAGTGTTAACAGTATGTATCTGACAAGGCCTTGGTAATCCAGCTTAGGCCTGCGACTGAACAAATTCTCTTTTTTCCCCAGTATTGCAGCATTTTAAATCCACCTCACTCATACATGTGCTTACCAAGACATACTGTGATCCATTCACATGTATCAGGCTGGCTGAAAGATCATTTTGTTCAACATGTCACATGAACCAAATTTGTGTCAGAACCGAAGTGCCGACAAACAAGATTTTAACTCCAGAGGGGAAAAAAATCAGCCTTTGTCCTCTTGTGAAAGTGCATTCTGGCAAATGTAATTTCTATCCCCCTCTCAGGTTGATGATAATGTCCAGAAGGCATCTGCTCTCATCTGTTTACTTATCCAACCAGAGAGAGTGCAAAGAGAATGCAAAGCCTGTGCAACTCTTAATCTGACAACCAATCAAAGCCGTACACCTCATAGAACTCTGAGAGTTCATGTAAGTGCCCAGCTCAGATTGTTAATGTCCAGTGCAATTATCTTTACAGTGCTGTATAGGACTCCATAGTACAGTGACAAATAGCATGCATGCCAAAGGGGACACACAGAGAAGGGCCACTATGATACAATCCACTACAGCACAGAACTGTGTGTGTGTGTGTGTGTGTATGTTTATGTGTGTGTGTGTTTATGTGTGTGTGCATTTGATTGTATGTGTTTGTATTTTATGGTGTTTGCTAACTTCCCAATATTTCTTAAATTGATGGATGATTAATCAAATCTATAGCTCTCAGTCTTCCATGTAGTGTTCATAACATTGTAATACAAGTGACCTAGGCCTCCACTTTGAGTGGTCCTATGATAATTTCCTGTACAGAACCAACAGCAGCTGTATGCGATACAACTGCAATTGCACCTTGTTATGAGGCTGTAAGGATGTAGCACTTAACTTTGCATGTCAGAAATAACATTCAAATTAACTTTTGATCTGAATCAAACCACAATGCAGGCATTTGGTCCTGCTCGAAGTACTGGTCGGACTCAAAGTTATGGGCTAATATTTGTTGTTTATATTTTAACAAACAACTGTGTGAAGACACAAAAAAATGATGGAGGTAATGGTTAACGTGTGATTTTAGAATGAAAATGTTAAAGAAATTCTGTGGCTTTTTAGTTGGTTCAAAGGAGCCAGTCTGCAAACGTTATCAGGGGTAGTATAATATACTCTGGAAGTATACAAGAGGCCCTGCATGTGTGGGTATGTGTGCATGTAAGTGCACGTAAGAATTTAAAGTGGCAATTAGCCCACTTAGAAGGGAAAAGACATTTTCTTTATTCTGCGGTTGTGGTTTTTCAAGTTAATTCCATAAAACAATGCTGAATTAGTTTGTTAGTTTAGTTTTTCTCTGGTATGAGACTGAATCGTAAACATGACAGCTGGTTGGATAAATGAGGTGTTATCTCAAAGACGAGTTGTTACAATTCACAAGTATATTATAGGTGTATTCATGTTTTAGTTTATTACAAATGTAATAATTTTATGATCTAGATGTCCCCAATGTGATTTGATGTTTTCTTATAATGGTTGATTATGGTTTGTTATTATGTACCATTCATGTACGTAGCATGCATGTATTTAACCACATTTTCAGTCTGTATTTCACTCATCCCTCTGAATCTTTTGTGGATATCTTTTTCCTCTCTCATTCTCACTCGTCTTGTTCTCCTCTTCAGTAGTATAAGGCTTCCTTAAAAAACAGTCCATTTTTTTTCCTTTTTTGTATTTGAAGTCACATAAGATCCATCACAAAGGTGTTGATTCCTGAAGAGTGACATATTAATTCAAACAGTTGATTATGTAGCATTAAACGTCCATCAAAATTAGTCTCTGTCTTGCTCCTAACACTTATTTGGTTGCCGTGGCACCGACCGATGAGGATTCTGACTCCTCCTCTTTTTCCTCCAGCGTTTCATTAACAGACGGCGTGACATCAGAAGGTTTCCACTCTGTGATTGGCTCCCCTGGGGCCTGTCCTGGACTGCTTCCTCCTGTTGGGGTCACTTCCTCTCTCTGTGCAGCAGGAGAAGGAATTAAAGTCACAGGTTCTGGTTCCATGCATAACGTTATCTCCTCCTCCTGAGGCAAGAGAGAGAAAAAAAATCAATTAGTCCTCATGCATTTGTGTGTGTTTGGATTCTGACTGTGCAGTCTTTCACTCCTTTCCCCTAAAGCTTTCAAATCCATGTTCTCTTAGCACAATAAAGATTAACAGCCTTGTCTCAGAAAAGAGTTCTGACAGCTGTGGCTGGTAAAATTGTCAGCAGTAAATCCTGGTCAGCTGCACTTACATTCAGGTTCAGTGTGAATAATTAAAACCCCCATGACCTCACCTTGACCTGATCCTCCTCCTGAGCCACCAGTAAAGGTGAGTGTTCTGTTCCCATGTCCTCCGAGGGGGCCGTTAAACTTCCCTCAGCTATGTAACCACCCACGTCTGCCTGATAGGCCTCTACATGCGCTGGCCCCCACAGGTCCACCAGGGGTGGATGAGTGAGAGGAGGTAGACTGTGGATGGTGCTGTTGGGGGTGGCTTGTAAAGACTGAGTGGCACTGTGCAGTCTCTGTTCCAATATCTGGGAAGGGAGCAAAAACTCTTATTATAAAAACTATACTCTAATGACAATAAAAAGGATTGTTTGGAGTGATGCCATAGATCGTAGATTCTCCGAAAATAATTAGCATTAGCTCAAAGATTTTTTTCCTAGTGTCCAATTCGAGAACAATTAAGGCATCTCTTTGTAAGAGTCTTTAACGGGACAACTGATTCTTTACTGAATCTGAATAAGAGCAGAAGGTTTGGCTCTTTTTTGACTCTTCACTTGCCACCACTGTCCAGTTCCAGGCAGGATGCCTCACCTGTTGCTGTTGCTGATAGTGCAGGATCTGTTGTTGTTGGTATTGCTGTATCTGCTGCAGTTGCTGTATCTGTTGAAACTGGTTCTGCTGGAGGCTGAACTGTTGCTGCTGCTGCTGGGACAGGTATTGCGCTGCAGCATTTCCATCAAAGCCACCCTCACCTGAAGTCCCACCTGCTAAGACATAGGAGCCAGCGGCGGGGGAGGCCACGGCCGACTGCTCGTTGCTGATTGGCTCCCAGGCATCTGAAGAGGAGAGGCAGTAGAGGCCTTGCGAGACGTATGTATGAGGCCATACCTCTGCAGAAGAGTGGTGCAATATCTGATCTAAGAGATTAAGAACCAAAACAGCTTCATAACTTCATCACAATTTAGCTTACGCAACAATAGAGAAGTGATATTAGTCAGCGTGACAACGGGCAGTGCAATTAACTATGATCTCATCGTTAAAAAAAAGACCTTTTCTTAGTGCATTTGTCAATTATCAGTTCTGACAGTGAGTCCACCACATAGTTATGTTTGTTCATGTATCATCCTGATATAATGTTTGAGGGGGCACTGTTACTGTGGAAATGTTTCATAGGCATTTCATCATGTTACTGCAGGCTTAGTTTCACTATCAACACTCAGCTTTTCAGCTTATTCTTCTCGAGATGCTTTTAGGGCTTAAAACTTGCAAACTTTCAAAGACACTCATGAGATAAACCAAAAGGGAGAACACCAATATGAATATCAACAAACAGCAAAGTGTTCTGAGTGTTCACTCCACATTTAAGCATAATGCCAGTCAGACTTCCCAAATGCTCATGCTTCTACCCTGCTATGAAAACAAGATCAATTTGAGCCAATTGTTGAATAACAATAACACTGAATAGTGACATTGGAGCATACTATTTCTGTAGTTCAAATCTCCCATTCCTCCTCCAATCTCCTGCAGTCATCCTTCTGAATGTACAATGAGCGTTCGTTCGACTCACTCACCCCCCAGGCAGGCCAGAAATGAGATTCTTTATTTGCTGAGGAAAATGGCTCTTGTAATGCAGCGTAACGCCTGCTCAAACACATACTGCCAGATGAGCAGTGATTTTTCACTCCTCTGTGTCCTGTCTATTGCTCTCTCTCTCTCTCTCTCTCTC
>JBBMFX010000007.1:9404440-9425704 GCA_037832545.1 Rhabdalestes septentrionalis | reverse complement strand
AGAAAGAAAGAGAGAGAGAGAGAGAGAGAGAGAGAGAGAGAGAGAGCAAGATAGAAAGGAGAAAGGGAGTGTAATGTGTAGAGAGAAAAATTGAGAAAGAGGAGAAGAGGAGAAAACAGCAAGAATGGCAGCAATAGAAAGGAGAAGGAGACAGGAGGGAGAGGGATTGTGACAGAAGAAGGCAGGTTTAAAAACATGCAAAGTAGAAGGAGAAATAGAAGAAAGGAGAAGAGAGGGAATCTTTGTTCAAGAGAGAAAATGAAGAGGAGTAACACAGGCCAGCCCAGCAGAGGAGAGGAAGTAATTAAATTGGGAATCCATTTTTTATAATGTTGGAAATATGCTGCACTTTAATGAGTCTCCCTTTTTACGCAGTGTCTTTCTTACAGTTGTTTATGTACAGTTTATTACAAATAAGTCCAAGTGAGGTTCATAGGCAAAATGCAAAAGGTTTCAGCCCAGACAGACAAACATACAGGCAGCAATTAAAGCTGTTCCTGGAGGAAATGAACGTATATTATGAAAGACTACACAGTGGAACCATTATACTCAGATGGTTTACAGTAAATGACTGCCTCAGTTGCCCTAGCTAATTTATTTGCAGGGTTTTTTTTTAAACAACAGTAGGAAAAGCTGTTAATTAGCTTGCATGTGCCTTTAAGCCCATTGCCCAGGCAGACAGACAGACACACACAGGACAGACAGACTAACAAATGAAGCTGTGCTGAGAGAAAGCCAGTCTCCACTGCACACACGCTCAGGGTTGTTGTTGAGATACTCTGCTCACAACAACAAAGCTTGCACAGCATCTAAAAGACAAGACATCCAGTCTGTGTTGGTTTTACATTATAAAAAATATCAGCATTGCGCAGATGGGTTGCTTTACCAAAATGCCTGTATTTCATTTATTTTACAGCATGTGTGACTCTGCTGAAATGAATGCTGTATTCTTCCATCATGTTCATGCAGATCTATCCAATTTTAACATTTCATCAATTATTTGTGTCGACATCTGCAAATATGCACAACCAAAATGTTGGATATCATCAGTGGCCCAATTTTGGTTCATACCTAGTGTAAAGAGACAGAATATGGCTGTCACAGTCACTTAGTAGCAATTACTTGATCAACTAGTCACTTTGATGTGAAATCAAGTCATTTTAAACAATAATACTATATTAAATGGAGCAATAAGAAACCATAAACTTTCAATGATTCCAGCATCATTTACTCAAAATGAAAACTGAAAGTCTTTATATATTAGGATATTTTAAAAGCACATTATTAAGAAAATCCACATCTTATCATCACTGCTGTTTTTTAAGGAGTGGCACAGTTTATTTGATTAATTATGACAGCCCTACAGAACCTATGCAGAGATCTGCAGCAGCAGTGCTAAACTAGTATTTTTACTGAGCTGTACAGAGCTGTCTGATGTATTGTGCTCTGCAGATCTGTGCATGTTGTTTCTGCTCCATAGAGCCGCTGCTCTGCTGGATACTGAAACACATCTGCAGGACCACAGACGAGTTATGGCTGCCTGAGGCAACGAGCAGTCATCGCTGTCAATGCAACCATGCAGCTCATGCTGCTCAGTCACAGCTGCTGGTCGGCCCTGACGGGCAATGAGAGAGACCCACACAGAGACCCAAACACCAGAATCAGGTGTGGACACATGATCCATACCACTCATTCCTGAAACATTCCTTTGTTAAATGCATTGGACAGTCTCTTGGAGGCTCAGGGGCACATTTCTCCACATGTTGTACTTGTAAAACTATGTATGCAACAAATAATGAATCTTGAATGTTGAAATCAGGTTTCAAGCTGTGGGGTTTTGGTCTGTCCTGTGCAGCCTGCAGAATCCATCTCTCAAGTTGTTCAGCAGTCAAAGCCCAAATCAGAGTTTTCACTGTTTACCTCCCTTTGTCAGAGCCAGTTCTGAAGGATGGCCAGGCATGGTCCACCACCTTTGTGTATCTGATTAAAGGGGAACGCTGTCTCCTGTTGTTTGCTCCCTCTCTGTCAAAATGTGGCTGCAATTGCCTTTTTCGGGAACTCGAGTAATACGGATTTTTGATTTTGTGAGAACTGTGTCAGTATGATATTAAATATTCACACTCTGGTATAATGTTGCATGCCTTCCAAGAAAAGGCTGTTGTTGGGCTTTTGTTGTCTTAGAAGTGAGACAATAACCCCTGGAATGCCACCTCTATTAATCTGTTGTTATTATTCAATTATGTATTACGTTGTTTTTCAATGATTAAAATCGCACCTACAAATTCCTATGAATAATTATTATTATCATTTGAGTTATGTAATTATGACTAAAGTGCCGACGCTCACCCAGGCTTGTACTTTTCACCCAAACTTTTCTATTACGTACACTATTTAAGCAGCTATTGCTGGAAATACCTTTATGCATATGAAGGAGGCTCTGATTGCGAATAGAAACATGGTGTATGCGTGTGTGCATACACTGAAGTCATGTCACAACAGCGCTTGCACTATTACTTGTATTATTAAAGACTATTATACATACAATAACATTTTAAACAATGCAGATTAAAATACTATAATACATCGTTTTAGATCTCTTAATCCACATTTCACAATAACAAGAAAATTCACAGGATAATAATAAACTGTTACTGTCTATATATCTAGGAATTATTGTTATCTATCTAGAGATGTGGTTGTCACTTTTGAAAAACATGGAGGTTATTTAATTATGACTTCAAACAGTTACCATTCCTACCCACATCTCTACCCACAAACAGTTATAGTAGTATAGTAGTATTATGTCCATTTATCTGTCACCACAATGCTTTGATTCCAAACTTGCTAGTGTAGATTACCAAAAAATGTTACTACATCAATGCACGTGTATATGTCTTGGTGTATGACTGAAGATACAGTTAGAGAATTGCCTTTGATGTTTGTAGGAGCTTACACTTCATCTACACATCATTTTTTAAACATTAGGAGATTTTAGATGGAGTGCAGATGCACTCTTACAAAGTCCCTTTTTATGATGATATGAATTGCAGAAACAGTTCCTCATTATCTTTAAATGCCACATTTGCCTGTGCCAGTTAGTTGTTAAAGATCATCTTCCATCTGTTGATTCCCTCACAAATACACTGAACACACATTAGCCTAAGGGTAAGTGTTTTGTTTCAGGATGATTTTGTTTGCAATTTTAGGGAGGGTGTGTGTAGTGTTGTTTTCGTCAACGAAAATTATGCTGAAATTTCTTCGTCAATGTACATTTTTCACATGACAAAAACGAAACGAGACCCCATGTAAATGCTGGTCATGTGACGATAACGAAACGAAATAAATAATGTAGTTTGTTGACGAATAAGAACGAGACTAAATGTGGTTTACAAGACAAAAACTATGCTAAAATGTCTCTTCATTTTCGTTGACTAAAACGAGATGAGACGTTATTTCCTGTATGATAGGGAGGGGAGAAAAAGGTAAAGGACGCTCGACCTTACGTTATGTCCCAATACTTTTGTCCATTCAGGGACACTGTGAATAAGACTTTAGATTCTCTGACCGAACCTGAACCCGGCCTTTGAGTGTCTCGGAGCTCGGATTGTTTAGGAACGCACCCACAGTTCAGAACGTGTGTTATAACGGGCCACGTATTTAAAAAAAACGGATTTAAATCGGCCTCAGGCCGAAATTTTTATGTGTCAGGCCGGGATGCACGGGCTCGGGTCGGGTTTCATTTTTTGGGCCCGATCTAAGCTCTTATGTGAAGGAAAAGTATCTAGAGTGGACAAAATTTTGGGACACACACAAACTCTCTCACACACAGCATTTTTATAAGCAGCCGTTCCCATATTCATGCAAAAAGGCTGATCCTTGTTCTGATTTGGTTGTGTAGACTATATTTGTTCAGGATTAAAAAAAAAACATTCAGGTGAGTTCAGGCCCACACACTGAAGATGAAGACTTTCACCAGCTTTACAAATGTGGGTTTTATTCATTTATTTTATTAAAAGTTTTCTGTGTGTACGTCTAAGTTCTAACATAGTTGGCAAAACAAATGTCATAAATTCAAATCAGAGTGTGTTCCATGTCTGGAATGGATGTACAGTATTCTTGAGCCAACAAGGTAATCAGATAACCTTAATCGAATTGTGAAATACAAATGATTGAAATTTTAGATTTTGCTTGCATACTATTTTACTTGCATTAATTAAAAAGACAAAATTACAGCTTTCATTGACTAAAACAAGACTAAAATGTCATCAGTTTTTATCGACTAAAACTAGACGAAAATAGTCATGGATCATTCTGACTAAGACAAAATCATGAGACTAAAATGCTCATATATTTAGTCGACTAAACCTTGACTAGACTAAAAAGAGTCTGGATGTGACTAAGACTAATAAAAACTAAAATGACAGCTTGATGCAAAGACTAGACTAAAACTAAAATTAAAACAGGCTGCCAAAAACAGCCCTAGGTGTGGGTGAGACAGGCCCGGCATTGACAGACGAATATGTAATTTCTCCGATAAGGCTTTTTCTAGAAAAAAATGCCATTAGGTGTGTTTCCATCTCTGTGCACTTCAGAGAAAATAATAGCCTCTATTAAACACTGCTTACCTACAAATACTAGTGCGTGTATGTGTGTGTGTATGTGTGTGTGTGTTCCTGGTGCACGTGCATGCATCTCTTAATAGTTCAGCGGAATTTGCAATATATTAAAGTGCAGCTCTTCAGCAATGGAGAAGAAGAAAGAAACAGAGAGGAATGACTGTGATGTGATGTAGCAATGATGATGCTTATGCCACAATGAGAATCCACTCCCCTTTTATATCCCAGTTTGATCTTCACAACAGATTCAGAATCAGTTTTCATCTCACTCTAATTAAATCACTTAGGTAGCCTGGTTAGCATTAGTTCTGGAACATCTAAGATCAGAGCACATAAAGGCATGAAGCATTAGCATTGTGGCCAGAAATAAAACTACAGGAACTACTGTAGCAGCCACACTACCAGCCAGCCCTAACCAGAGCAGCACTGTGCCTTTATGAAGCATAATATACTAACATGCTATAAGGGGCATTTAATAAGGTCTTTTTACAAAAAAGCCACAGATGACAAATGGCATATTTCCTTATCAGAAGCAGCCTCTTCCTGTAAAAGGAAACCTATTGGTCTCTGACTTGGACCACGATGCTGCACTGAGCAGGGTTTAGTTCTGTGGGCAATGGCTGTTGAGGGATTTGGCTGGTTTAGAGGGAACTGTGATATTTATGTCAGGCTTACCTGTTCCCCATCCTTCTGTACTGGAACTCCATCTGCCGCTGGAGAGAGAAGTGAAAAAGAAGAATCAGGGTAAGAATCTTCATGGGGGGCTGACATAATGATAGGATCACAGATGGAAAATGACTGGGGGAGGGTATGAGGTAAGAAGACAAAATGCCTAAAAATTCAAATGTCTGATTATTAAAGACTGACATCAGATATGGAGGGATATTGTCAGTTACACAATAGAAAAAGAGACAGAGTGATAATTAAAACTGTTTTAATTACAAATGAAGAAATACACAAATACAGCAGAGTTGGTGTAGAATGAACATTCCCTAGAGCATTTTCTATTACAGATGGATAGCGATAATAGATAGAGGATGTAATGACTAATATTAACCCTTGCTTGCTCGTTTATTGTTTATTGGCTCTGATGCATCCTGACACAAAAAAAAGTTGTGTTGCACGATGCATAGTAAGTCCAACATAATTACATCATTTTAACCAGGAGAATCTAATTACGTTGTACTTTCTTTACACTCATTTAAATGTGGGTGGTGATTTGAGACCAGTATTGAACAAAAATCTAATAAACCCAACATATTCAAATAACACTTCTTTCTTTAAATCTCAACTTTTAAATCTCTTTCTGTACAATATAGAATCTTATAGTGTATGAAAAACTTTTTAAAAGTTATTTAGAAGAAAAATCTAAGTTAAAGTATAATCTACTGGTAAAAGGTTAATAACTAACCATAATTAATAGCAAAAATTTTAGTGATGAAAGTGATTTTTTAAATGCATTTTGGAATGCTCATTTAATAACAGTTTTTCTTCAGCACACATAAAACTGTTTAGTTATCTAATCAATTAAACTAGAAATGGGAGGCAGACACAAACATTGGTTAAACTTTTTTTTATTTTATTTTGGAATCTGATTATACTGCAATTGCTATCATCCATGATGGAGGGCCACAATAAAAAAAGAAATCAGTAAAATACACTGTTAATGTTTATATCCTTTCACGTATGTATATAATAGCGAATAAAACATTTGTCGAAATTCAGGCCTGCCAGGCTCTTCAGAGGGGCACTCAATCCTCCTCCTCAAGGACTCCAGCAGGTTGTATTGTCCTCTAAATAATACATTTAAATGTTCAAGGTATAAATGATGTAATTCTTTAATAAATTAGACACATGCAGTATCCAATAATGAACATTCCTCAAAATCATTCTATTTTTCTGAACACACAGTCACAGATAAATATACAGTGCAGCGAAGAAAAGAAGATAAAACGAATAATCTAATAATCTGACAAAGTGTACAATGGAATTCCAAAGATGCACAGAATATATCAAAAATTATAAATGGTAAAAATGTTTGATCTGAATTTACACTCAGCAAAGGCAAGCTTCACCTTACTGTAGAGTACTAAGGGCGAACTGACAAGTGAGGGGATTTCAAAACAATGTCACTAGAGCATATTGTAGTAAAAATGAACCCAACACAGTAATAAAAAAAAACTTTAAAAACTGTCTTACATCAATTCTCAGTCCAGATCTGTCTGCACCACTGTTCCCCTGGGTGAGTCAAGAGAATTTGTCCCATGACATTTTCATTACAATTTTTAATTACCATACCAAACTGTAGCTTATGCTGTCAGCTCCAGATAGCAGTTTTCAGATTTAAAATTGGCGATTGGACAGCTGAGATATAAATGTTACAATATATAATGGACCAACAGAAAAGGGTTAAAGCACATTTGCTTTACATTGTCATATTTTTTGTTGAACTGCGGTTTAAAACCAGTGACACATGTTGAGGATATGCCACCTGTCAGCTTGTGCTATGACCAAAACAGCCATGATATTGTTCAAAGTAATGAACCCCCTCTCGTGATCCACTGCTTAAATATACTGAAAACACACAGAGAGCTATTTCATTTTGATAGGGAGAAGGCATGTTTTTACTATACTGGTAGAGTCAGCATGAGGTATATAATGGCTCTGTGTCGTCAGTGTAATTTAATCAGCCCCAACACCTTTCACCCAACTGTACACCTGCTGTGCTTTCATTATTAGCTCAGCTGGACCTAATAGGAAGACTCCAACAAGAGAGGGATGAAGGGTTGTAGGAGGGAAAAGAAATACAAGTTAAAGTGAGAATTGAGGATTAAGATTTAACTATAAGCAAAAAACAGTAAAACAGCAATTTATTACTGAAATAGCAAAAGAAGTCTCTCTCTCTCTCTCTCTCTCTCTCTCTCTCTCTCTCTCTCTCTCTCTCTCTCTCTCTCTCTCTCTCTCTCTCTCTCCAGGGCTTACCAGGACTCACTTACAGGACGGGAATGGATTACATTAGCTTTCACAGACCAGCTAGTTTTATAATTACACTCATATAATAATTATGCAGCCAGTAACCACATAAAAATGGATTATACAGAGTGGTATGAAATGAGTCACCTGTATTAGGGTCTATCTGTCAAACAGATTCAGTGAAAATTCCACCCCTTTATTGTTTTTTTTTTTCTTCTTTTCAACCCCTAATAGTTTAGTCCTAATTAAAGACGACTTAATTATACAGGTCCCTCTGCTAATTAAGCTTAGACGCATCCTCGGTCTCACAGCGGCTTTTCCTTATTTAATCAGTTATATTGTTATTTTGGCACAGCGTGGTTTCAGCACCATGAGACTTCTTTGGGTGTGTGACCTTAAACTGTGTGTGTGTTCAGGTGAATCATGCAGAGAGGATTAAAGCACTGGACCACTGTCTTGATTTCGTTAATGCATTTCTATTATTTCTTAAAGCATCTAATCTGTGTGCATTCTCACTAAACCAAGTTAGACTGATCCACCTAATTTCAATTGGATTCAATTATTACTATCCATCAGCTTGTAGGGGACTAAAGTACATATATTCTTCGTTGCAATATAAGCACTTTCTTTAATTAATACCTTTTTTCTGATGAAGTCATTTTTAAGCTCACGCTTTCTCATTTGGGTATGTGATGTGTCTCCTATTATGATCTCGTGTCCCATGATATCTAGATCCACTCAGCATGCCCCCTGTTTTAAAATTCATTTTATTAAATAAGCACACCTAACATACTCTTTAAACACTTACACTTGCCATTAATAGCTACTTTAATGACAAGTTTGGTTAAAATCCGTTTTCCCAATGCAAACCTTGTAAAGCCATGAGGCATGTCGAAACCCGAACGCAATTTTTGTTCCTGCACAAAATTCAATAGAAAGGAAAAATGTGTTGATGTTGATTAATTAAGATTTTCTCAGCCAATGAAATGAATAACGTTGTGTGTCTCATTATTTTACTGGGACCTTACAGTAGTACCTGTCAAGTGGTGGTATTCATCCTGCAGCCAATGAACAGTCAGTTCTTAAAGTTGGTTTGGGAGCAGGAAAAGTTGTATGGGTGTGAAAGATTTTAACAAGAGCCAGACTGATGGCTAGACATTCAGAGCATATATGTTCATATTGCACATTAATTCTCCACCCCATGCAGTTCTTATTTGTATATTATACATCTTATTAATATTAATACTCCACCCACACACAGTTCTGGTTAAGCATCTGCACTTTAACTTTACTTACTTATCTTCACCATCCTACCATCTTACCTTCATACTGTTTCTACTGTTTTCTTCTACTGTTTCTTAAGGTCAGGCGTCGCAAAAAGCATTTCACTACATGTTGTACCAACTGTTCCAAGACAGGACAACCAGTGAAGTAATGAAATGGTCATGGGCAACCAAGGCTCACTGTTGCACACACAAACGATACTGTAGCACACGATGTCAAAAATGTCAATGCTTGATCTGATAGACAGTTACCAGAATGCACATTACATCACAGCTTCCTGTATATGAAGTTACATAGCCACAAACCAGAGTGCCCAGACTGATCTCTGTCCATCACCAAAAGCACACACAATTAGCATCTGAACTGTATCATGGAACAATGGAAGAAACTGTTCTGATTTTACGAATCATGTTTTTTTCACATGATGTGAATGGCTAGGCGTCACTTTCCTTGGCTTCAGAATTCCCCAGATCCCAGTCTGATCAAACGTCTGTGTGGTGTGTCTGTAGAGGTGTGTGTAGTCATTCTCAATTCTCTTTATTAAATCTGCTGGATCTAATTTAATAGTACCTGTTTAAAAAAGATAGATGACCATTAAGTGCCCACTTAAAGAAACATCCCCACCATCTAGAGTGGCTTTGACTGGGAATTGTGTGAGAATCTAGGCAATAGCTGCCTAGAAAGGTACCAAAAAACAAGGTGTGTTTGATTCTGGCTGGGGGTGTGAGAGGGGGATGACAGGGGCACAAATACACACAAAGGGGACCACAGCAACACTTTGGACAAAGGGAGGCTAGTTGTTAGGGTGTTTTCCCTGCAATCAGGAAGTTGTGGGTTTGATTCCGAAGACTGCTAAACACCTGGTGAATGGGCTAAACTCAGAGGAAGAATTTCATGCTGATTTCCTCTGGGATAAATAAAGTTTTCTGATTCTGTGGTGTGTTCACCTACATTCAATATTAACCTCCCGCTACCACCACACACAACTGCACAATGTAACAAACCTACAGGTGAGTTCATGAAATGTGATTTAGTTCTAAAATGTCCCATTATTGCTTTGAAATGACCGAATCTTACCAAGACACCACAAGCTAACTAGGGCTATAACAATTTTAACAAAGTCAAGTGAGTGAATAAAACATATTATGTCTTACATGCTTTATAGCCAATACAGCCATGGCTATACCAAGCACCACTATTTGGTGTTGCCTAGAAAGCAAAAAACTTCTGTAAATTTACATGATTAAACTGGAGTGTAGGGCCATGAATCTCTATTGCTGTCAAAAGTACAGCCCAGAACTTTCGAGAGATCAAACACATCAATGTACAATTTAAATTTGCATGCAGCAGAATGAATCAATATTTAATGTCTTGTATAATGAACCATGAATCATTGCTTATTAAGTCAACACAGTATCAAAACACATTTAATTATTACTTAGCTATATGACCAACAATAGCCATTTTCCAAACTTGGAAAACTGGCCTTTTGATCTAATGACCCAGACAGTAAATATAGCTTTTCTTGTAGGAAACATATGCCGCAGAGGTGTGGGAATAGACCTGCAGGACAGTGAGTGACCTAGTTTTCACATGCACAAAAAAAATTCTGGCTTCATTTGGCCAATTAACAAAGGATTAATTATTTATTCCAATCCCCTTGTCTCTCTAGTACACAGTTCAATAGCTTGGCAGGCTTTATAACACAGCAGGCCAATGAATTATCTGCTATTAAAAAACATGGAACTCCAAAGCAGTTCATTAGTTCCTTCTGATGCTAAGCATGAGGAATGTATGTTTGTTGCTACTGGCCAATAATGTATGGGCAAATCATTGCATTTATTCTTTACCCAGGCAACTGTACAGACCATGTCTGAAGCAGAAAATATGTAACTGTTATGGGTACTAGCAATTGTTGTGTGGTCATTTTTATGTAAAATAGCCTGAGAATTGGAAGGCTTCGGTTTACTTCATTTAATTGCTTGCACACAAAAGCTGTTACGACAAATGAGCTTTGCTGAATTCTTCACCTGAACTAAACCATGCAGAGTGAGCACAAGCTGGCAATTGTAAAGCCTTCTCATAATTATGCAAACATTGCTAGCAAGTCCTTTTCCTTTCTTATTGTATGAAAATCAGACCATGGACTCCCTGTTGTCTTCTATAGAACATTTAGTTTTACGAAAGGAATGACACTAAACAATCGCACAAAACCGAAAATAGGTGCTGAGAGGCCTGGAGAGACATTCCTGTTCATTCCTTACAACAGAGACCACGCACTGTGCAACATGGGCACATTAACATACCCCTACCACGTCAATGTCACTGCTGTGCTGAAAATCATCCACCAGGCAAACAACTCCTGCTCACTAAAGTCCTGAACGTAGATGACCTGATTATGGGGCCAAAAAATTAAAACGACAGCCTATCACAGGTCAACACACAAAAAAATTGTTATCATCAGAAACAATCTGCTTTTTTTCAGTCACATCAACTTATTGAATTGTGAGTAATATTAAATTTGGAATAGACTTGCATGTGTTTTTGTATTGAATCGCAGGCACCAATCAAGTAGCTCTTTTAATATTTGCAGCGCGAAGTCAGACAGGTGCACACTTTGGCATAGATATAATGATCAGTGTCAGTCAGCTACCACTTTCTCTTTAAAAACACATATGATTCTTATATGCTAATTATACCAACTAGCACGCAATATATAACTAGCTTCATCACAGAAAATCTGTATGTGCTAGGGAAAAACCTAACGCACATTGAAATCAGCATGAAAAACAATACAAAATCAACAAATTATCTCTGATGATTTTGACCTGTTGACCTGTTTAATTGAAAGTACACCGTGCACTTATTTGGCAAATGGAGCTGATAAACTGGACAATCAGTGTAAATACGAGGTGAGTGTAACTAAAAATGGCCTGTCAGTATACATTGTAACCTGGTTTAGTCTAAAGATAGACAGAACATGCAACTATGATCACCTGAATATTTTATTTATTTATATGTATACAATTAAAGTGAAGGTCTAGTGCAAAATTCAATGCCCTGGAAAAGTAGCATGAGGCACAGGCTAAAAAAACAGATTTTTTTTGTCTAGTTGAACAGAAGTAGAACATGTTTCCGAAAAAATTCCCAGAGCAACACCATCTGTTGATTTTCACTGGAATCTGCCTGATTTTCCTTAAAATGCATCATTAAAATTGCTTAAATGCCTTTTGCTGATCTGTGAGCAGGTGTGTAAGAATCAACACAAATTTTTTTGATCACCCTCTTGGTGACTGTCCCATAGCGGCATTTAGAAGAAAATAACTCGCAGCGAGAGCCAACCAAGCTGAAGCCGCCACACAAACCAGTTGGTTTAAGCAGTGTTACAGCTAAACCACTTAAAGCAAACAATGGGTTGGTTTCCTAGACAGGGATAAAGCCTAGTCCTGCACAACACAGCATTCTGAAGAGAGATTCTCCATTGAGAGGAAAATGTAGTCCAGGCTTAATCCCTGTATGGAAAACCAAGCCTTTGGGAAGTCGATTTTTTTTTGTCATCAATCATAAACACTCTACAACAATCAGCCATACCATTATGGGCCATCTGTGAAGGATAGATGACTCAATCTCCAAAACTGAGAGGGTGTTCCCAGTGTGCAGTGGTTAGCGCATGGTGCTGTAGCACAAATTAACAAAAAGTATAATGCTGGCAATGAAAGAAATGTGTCAGAGTGCATTTCAGTATTCTGTGTATATGATGGTGTAGCCAGAGACTGATCAGATCACCACTGCTGACCCCTGTCCACTGCCAAATGGGGTATTCTGTATAAGAATTGAAAATTTGCTCAAATTATTTAATTATACACTTATTCTTTAAAGCAAAATATATTAGACTGAGTCCTATTCTCCTCAACAGAACTGTACTAGCATATCTACCTCCAGTCCTTTGGTGAAAATGTTGCAATGGGATCAAGTTAAACAATATGAAAGCAGAGAATCAGCGGGCTGAGTACTGGAGTGCACACTCAGTGCCTCCTACTTTGACTCTCTAATGCATGAAACAGAATAATATGTAATTACTCTGTGAGCAAGCTGACATTTATCTATGCACTCAGCCCTGTTGCAGCCAGAATGGGTATAAAAGATTGTGAATCATCTTAACATGAAAATAGGGGAATCTGATTTAATTATACAGATATTTAACTGATCTGTGATCATTTCGATATTGTGTATCAGCAAGTAGGTCTCTTTACATAAATTATCACTTAATGGCCTCTTTACAGCTAATTGTTAGCTTAGACTGACGTACATAAAAATACATAGAGTATTCTCATACAGGGGGGAAATCATAGATAACAGTGATGCAAATACAGATGCTGGTACACCTGTTTTAATTTAACACAAAGTACTGCTCATCTTCAACCTCTGTTACTCAAAAGAAGAGGAGGACATGCCTCAAGACTCTTTTCTGTCTCAGCCCCCCAGTGATGGAACAAACTTTTGCAACCAGATCTGCGGAGTTCCTCTCTGTCTTCAAGCATCGCCTGACGACTCAATCTCCTCAAGGAGCACCTTGGTGACCAACCAGTGCCCTCCTTTATCTCTTATACATCCTTTTCTTTAAATTAAAATGAAAAACACTCGGGCTCTTGCCCTCTTAACTGTTTTCCTTACTTGTGTATTAACCTCTGACTTTTCTTATTTGACAGGGTTTGTTAACTTAGCTGGCAGTAACTTTGTAAAAAGCAGGTGTTGAAATCTTGATGTATGACGCTTTGAATAAGCGTGTCTCTTAAATGCTATGAATGTAAATGTAAACTGGAACAGGTTTTGTGGCCAAATCCGAACTGAGTTAATAATACTTTCAGCAAATTAGGAATCGGAAGAAAGATGAATACATAAAAATAACATTAATGGCTATGCCATTGTTTAAATATTTTATGTGCCTTTGTTTATGTGTCTGTGTTCCATGTGATTATTTGTTGTTTTGGTCTTAACAATCTTAATCCCTGCCTCCTTGTTATCCTATCTACCTGTTTCTTGTCCCTATCTCCTCCCCTTCACAGGTGTTTCCAATTGTCTAGTGTGTATATACCCCCTGTTTCAGTCTGTTTGTAGATTCTTTGAAAAGCTCTTTGAAAACGCTGCTGTTTAAATCTATTTTTTTCTGGTTTGTACATGATTTTGTTACTTTTGTATACTTTAGTATCTCCTGTACCTGTGTGTATTTTCTCATCTTTTTGAGTAACCACAGACCTCGCTTGTTTGATTTTGTTACTACTTTTTTGGTATCAAATCTGTGAGCATCTCACAATTATAACCGGTCTGTCTTGAACTAAACCCACCGCAGTCAGGTTGTTTTGCTGCTTATGGGCTTTGTACAGGGCAATTTGTACAGGGCAATTCAAGCAATTTGTTTCTTAAATTTCTTGAGTGTTTAGATATTTACCAAAAAGGTCACCAAATTCAATTTGTATGGTCAGACTGCAGCCACCATGTTAGAGCTATAATTTGTGTTGTGAAACATCACGTTTTGTCACACATTTTGACGTCGAGACTCTGATCTGACTCTTCAACTGAGTCAGTATGACTAGAGATCCAATATGAATTGGATTTTAAACCAAATCCAAAGATATCATAGATCTGATAGGAAAAAGTCAAGTTTTATGTGTCTTTCTGCCATTCAGACTGCAGAATATCTGTCCTGGTCAAATCTAATCAATGCTGAAAAATTGGATTTGAGCTCCTTGTCTGATCAAAGACCTGTGGCAAAAGTAGACCCAATTAGGGGGGGTATCAAAAGCAGTCAAGTACTGTGGCAGCTCTTGTTCACATGTATGGTTTTGTGGAGTCTATTTAAAGCATTTTGTTCAATAACTAGGAGGTCTCTAACAAGATGGTGGAAACGATTACAGGGAGTCCAGGATCCACCCCAGTGTTGCTTCTGATATTCTTCTGAGGTGTAGTTGCTCCAAGCATCATACACATTTGTTCAGTTAAATCTCATGAGCAGTCTGCATTAGAGTACAAACACTTAAGCTGCATTAGGCTGGATAAAAGCATGCACTTTCCACATTTTGGCATGTCATTATCTGTTTGGCAAAACGTGTAAAGCATAGTAAAACAGTGTTCACGCCACAGTAGCTTATGCATTAAACTGTGGTGGGTTGAACAAAGACACATAAGAAAATGGCCGTGTGCATCAAGAGTCACTCTATGACAGCTTCTTCATCACTTTAATTATGTGTGAGAGGCTCTTTGACACGAGGAGGCCAGGCCTTCACACAGGATAGTCTAATTCATCTTGTCAGCAATTGACAATGAGCTACTAAAGCATAGTGTGGCCAAAGAGGCTGTGAGATGGTGCTGGTAAAGAATGCCTCTGCATCACACTGCACATACTAAATATAGGCCACCGTTGACTTCATGCTAGTGAACCCCTGCGTTTTTAATCATGCAAGTTTGACAGAAATGGCTCAGCGATTCGCGCCAGTTATGTTGCAGATGCAGCGTGTGACGATAGCAGTGGCTCACATGATTCTGTGTCCTTTGATTGGCCATAATCTAATGTTTCATGCAGTATGATGATTGGCTAGTAGTGTTCTGCAGCCTGCTTGGATTGGCTAGAGGCCGGATTATGGTGTGGGGGAAAAGGAGGGCCCCTCTCCTCCTCCCACGCTGCTGCGAGATCAGAAGAGGCGGCTGTGCGGAAGGAAAGCCCCGCACAAGGACAAGCAGGTCTGTCCAGAGCCATAGAAAAATAAGGAAGAGCAAACAGACCAAAGTACAGCATTTTTCCACAAAACGAATTTGACCCATTGACCACACAATTGGAAACCCTGATGATGCTTATTCAGTTAATAGGGCACCTGTGTAGCCTATACATAACGGGCGGGGAGTGGGAGAGCGGGAGGGAGGGAGCGATTGAGAGGAAGAAAATGTGTGAGAGAGAGGGGAGTGAGAGTGAGAGATGGAGAGGAAGAAAACATGAGAGAAGAGAGAAAATGAGCGAGGGGGGGGGAGAGGGAGAGAGACGTATGACAAAGAGAGACAACAAAATGTGATGGAGAGAAATGACTGAGAAAGAGAAAGGTTGCAAATAAAGTAGTCGGGCAAGACAATGAAAGACAGACTGAGAAAGTGAGAGAGAGTTTTGATGAGAGAGAGGGGTGAGGAGGGAGAAAGAGACATAGAGAGCGAGAGAGAGAGAGAGAGAGAGAGTGAGAGAGAGAGAGAGAGAGAGAGAGAGAGAGAGAGAGAGAGAGAGAGATGGCCTGAGAGGTGGGTGCAGCTGAAGAGCAGGGGGCTCCAGATGGCCGTGGCCTCTCAGGGTGAGGTTGTGGCAGGTTGGTGATGGTCCGACTCTGACGGATGAGGGTGAGTGGCCGTCTCTCAGCGAATATCTCTGTCTTCCACCTCCAGCCTGTTGTACATGCGCCCTGCATGGGAGGGTCCAGCTTGCATCATTACCACTCATCAGTCACTCTGAGCAGTGCTGGTTCTGCAGCAAAAGCCCACTGCGGCACGCTGAGCCCTCGCCTAACCTCTTTCTTAAGCAGTATGTAGCACTGTCACACCTTTTCACTCAGCTACACACTGCAATTAATCACCCACCCTGTGATGTGCTACGGAGTCTGACTGACACGTCTGAGAGCTTATCGCATTCTCTCCACCTACTTTCTCTAGCGTAAAACAAGTCAAGCCCTTCACTTCAGGGGTTTTGACCCTTAACACACTCATACACTCACACACACACACACAGTCACCTGTCCTAGCCCTGAATGTGTTTGTCAGGGAGTGTTAGCTCCATAGACACAACAGACACAGATCAATATTTCAGTCAAGGCTTTTTACTAAGGCATTGAGTGTTGATGCTTTTATCATTGAAAGGTGTGTGTGTGTGTGTACAAGCACGATGTAATCAGATCAATGACTGGGAGTCTCTTAGTAATACAATATTGTAGATGCAGCACTATCAAACATGATGGAGGACAGACAGACAGAGTGATGGGGAATAATAAGGCCAGTAAAGCCCACTGAACAGAGTAAACACAATTAGTCTAAATACGTTTTTCATGGACTGAGTTTATATTAAGCCAAAACATGCCCCATACCCATACTTCCCCCTCCACCCCACACCCCCCTCCCCACTGTGTGGAACATGATTGACACCCCAAGTGACCCCCAACAACACTGACACGAGAACTGTCACTCTGAAAATGCCCAGTGCCACTGGACCAGAGCGCTGTGAATAGCTGCTGGTTTTGCACTGCAGAATCACAGTACAACAGGAGGAGAGAGCGAAAGGGGGATTCCCCTGGGTCAATAAAATCTCACGTTGCCCCCACCCAACCCAACCAGAAATTTGCAACTATCCTGAATCTGTGAGGAACGGAATTCTGTTTTGCCTAGGGGAGTAAAAAGTCACTCGCTGGCACTGGTTGCAGTACTAAAATCGGAACTTCAAGTTGTAATAAAAGCAGCATGTGGTGACAAAGAATGTTGCTGGAAATACTGCTTACGGCAGTCCTTCTCATTACAAGCCTTCCTGATCGTGATAGTGGGTTTGAACACTGGTTGAAGTGGAATCTTTTATGTGAAGCAGATCTGATCTTTTCAGAGCTGTATGGACATGATGAGAGTTTTGCATCTGGTCCTAAATTTGCTCATATTACACTTTCATCATGTGTTGAGTCAATCCTCTGATCGATGAACACCTGACAAAAGCCATTCATCTTTGCGGAGAAAGTTTGTGCTGATAGTTTATTGATTCCTTTGTTTATGTTGATGATGCATGTGGATCATTCATATAATGTTACTAATTAGGATGTGGGTTGCGCAGGTTGACTAAATCCTGATGGGTCACCTTCAAATATGAACGTGAGTCGTTGAAACGTGAACATGAAAAATTAATAATCAGATCTGAACAGTGTAGCATGGAATATAAACATAGCCAAATATCAAACTTTGAATTCAAAAATTGAGTTTGTGTTTACAAAGACAAATACTCTGAATTCAAAGCTTAGTCAGTGTCAGCCCAAATGTGCTAAAGCTAATCACCACAACTGTCATAATAAAAATGTGTCCATATCTCTCAAAAGGTAACCGTATAGGAGAAGGGAAAAAACACAATGTTCATTCAATATAAAGTACATTTAACTGTAAAATAATAATAACATTAATTATAATAATAATAAGAAGATGATGAAGAAGAAGAAGAAGAAATTATTCTATGATGTTATTATTATTTTAAAAAAAAAATCAGAACCAGCAGACAACCATTACTTCAACAGAGCAGTTTCTCAGGCTGTAGCCCTACTGTTCACAAAAACCTCAAACCTCAAAGAGTTAAAGCCAAGCTGCTGCACATGAAGTAACAGGTGTGGTGAGACTGCAGTAAAGGGGAAAAAAAGCAAGTGAACCACTTTATTACACACGGAAACTGGGAACAAACAAACCTTACTAATGTCTCAGAAAGCCTGCTGTCACTGGGGACCAGAGGTGCATTCTCAGAGACTTGAGCAGACATGCACTCACACATACACACTCACTGAACAACACAGCTTGCAGTTACGGCTGAGAGAGTTAGACTTTATTCCCTAAAGAATAAAGCAGTCATGCACTGAGACTCGCTTTGTTCCAGGGGAGCAACACACAGGGCAGCTCAACACTGCCATGACACTGTAGCACAGTCCCAACACTGCTTCAGCAACACACACACACACACACACTGAGGGCTCAGAATACTCTCCAGCAGTTATTAAAAAGGGAGTTTGTGCATATACATATAATTCTGTTCATAAACCTATAAAATACATATTTATGATGCATCTACCATAACACTGCACTTTATAGGTTTACAAATACTGACTGCAGAGTTTATCTGTTGCTGCACAGTTTATCATACCCTCTCTGATTTGACATCGGACATAAAAGTGTTGCTGGGGTTTTCAAACTCAACATTGTTGGACGTATATTTCAGGCTGGAGGAAAATTTGGAGGTGCCAGAACAGAGCTATGCCTTATAGACTCGTACCACACAAACATGGACGTTTTAGCATAGGTGCTGCACTGAGAGTCCGCCAAACAAAAACATGTGGGCCCTGGTGGTCCTACGGGGGTCCCTTTCCAGTAATGGAAGGGTAGAAAATGTACAGCAACAAAGGGGTTACAATCAGTACCAACAAACCAATAACATGTACCCATACTGTATGTGTTTCTGATCAAATGGCTAAAACACTATGTGTGCATGAGTGTGTTTCTGTTTGAGTATATATGCGCATGTGAGCATTTTCAGTGCTTTATTTGCTGAGTCAGGCAGAGGGAGGTACAGTAGCAGGTGGACTGTAATGATGCTGTCAGTGTGGGCCCTGATGCCAAAGTCTGCATCCAGTTTCAGAAGAGCTGAATAAGCTGAACACAGTTCATAATACAATCATGTATTACCCGAATCTTACTCAGCTTTCATCCTTCTATCAGGACACATTAGATAGTTCATGCACAACTTATGATAGCCACCTGTCTTTTTGGATTGTAGTACTGTCCTTCAGAAGGACTGGTACCTCCACTAAAAATATACGTGCACTTTGTGGTTAACCGTTACAGACGGTCATCCATCTGTTTTTCTGCATCATTTGTTTTCTCCGTTTATACTGTCTGACAGTGGTCTAGAACCCCACACAGTTTCATTCACGCCTGTCTGGTGCTCTGGCCTAGCAACTGCTTTGGCACCCCCTCAAATACTCTTTTTGAACGTCCGTGCCGTCCCCGGCATGATGCCACCCTAGGCAGCGGCCCAAGTTGCCCATACCAAAATCCGCCACTGCCCCCACAGGACCACCAGTGAGCAGGTAGTATATGGATGACATCTGTCATTTATGTCTAAATACATCAAAAGCAACTACCACACCTCACTTTACAGAATATAGGCGATCCTGCTTATTTTATAAATCTTGTTTATCCTTGTTTTATTTAAATATATATTAAATATACAAATGTTTAAATATAAAAAAATATATAAATATTTTTTGTTACTTAGATATAGCCTTTAAGTTTCTCTTCTTTATTTATTGATACTATATTGCACTGTCTCTCAGATTTTTCACAATTAACCACAAGCTGTACATGTAAAACTGTGCAAAAACCTTGAATTTTGTGGGTAGATACATGGGAAGTGTACCTGTAACATAAAATATCATTAAAAATCACACTTATCTGGTGATACACATTATAATTACATTAGGCAGCATTTTATAGGTCAGTCATATTGAATTAAACTAAGGACATTTTATAAATGTACTCAAATGGTGAACGTACTGTAAGCAAAGAACAATTTGCTTGTTTGAATTTACCCTTCTAAGACTATGTCCTTAGGTACCATACTCTGGTAAAACTTCACTGTTTTGATGTAGCTGTTTCAATTCCTTTCAATTCCTGAGGGCGAAAAACAGTCAGAAATTACAGGATGTGATTTAGCGTGTGAAGTGAAATATCTTTTTGAAAGTGGATTTAAACAAGCGAGCAAGCAATAAAGAAGTTCATTTGTTGAGTGTGCGAGCTGCCGCCCTTCATGTCTGTGCAATAGGAGCTCATCTCCTCCTCAGTGACGATGTGTCTCATCCTGAAGTCTTAGTTGTCTTGCAAGTGCAATAGAGAGCTGCAGCGTGAAAAGGTTCGTTACTAGTACAGTGAGTAGATTCTTTCACATTTCAGAGGCAGCCATTTCAGTGGTGGATGAAAGCTTTCTGTTTTCAAAGTGATCCCACCGTTCCTTCCAGCACCGATCCACTCAGCACTTAAGGCCATATTTACAGTAGCTTGTGCTAGCTCTAATTACAGAGTCACTGGATGACATTTGGGTCAGCACCGAGCATGTGCAGTATGCAGTGGTACACACACATGGCTATGTGGGAATAGCGCTGCTTATTTGATGCAGCTGCAGAGGGAAAACACCACTGATGTGATGGGACACACTGGTAAATATCAAATCTAAATGTTTTATTGACACCACTGAAGCACACTACATGTGGCACTAAGCTCCTCTGGGAAAAAGGACAGCTGTAATGTTTCATTCCGCAGTGATTTTTTGGAACAAAGACCCCAAGTCCTGAAAAATATTGAAGGCGACTGTGGAAACTATTAGTGCTTTTGTAAATTGCTAATCAGTATTTCATTAGTATTCCCTTTTATAGGTCCATGGGGGTGTGTTTGCATAAGTAATGTAAAACCTTGGCAAAATCTGACCTTGTGACCTAAGCCTGTAGTGTGAATGTGTGTGTTTGTAAGGAGTCTGTTACTACAGCAAGCCTGTTCCCATGACTCTGTGTGTGTGTGTGTGTGTGTGTGTGTGTGTGTGTGTGTGTGTGTGTGTGTGTGTGTGTGTGTGTGTGTG
>JBBMFX010000007.1:9379381-9393797 GCA_037832545.1 Rhabdalestes septentrionalis | reverse complement strand
TTACATCAGTAGAAATGGACACAATGACAATATTATTGTTTATTGCAATAATTTCTGGGACAATTTATCATCCAGCAAAATTTATCGTTACAGGCCTAATCCGAGCAAGTTTTGTTTATATAGGGAGGTGTAAGAAGCTATATTACATAATATTCATGATTTGTTCGAGTGAGAGAAAAAATCTTGGGAGTAATGAAGGATTAGTTACTTGATTTGTTCACTGCTACAAATTTGGGAGGTGGAAGTAGAACATGCCAATATGTTTTTTAAGCAATCAGTTGGTTTGTGCTAAGCACCTGGCTTTTTATTAGTGAATGCAGTGTGTAATTCATCAAGAATTCTCAAACTTTGTACCATCATTTTCCATAAATGTTTGTTCTGTATTTGGTGAACTATGATATAAAGCATGTCAGCTTGATTTGGGTCACAGAAAATGCTAGTCAATACTAGTAAGTGTTTCCTCCTTTTCCACATAACAGACAGCATTTTTTTTACCAACATGGCAGTTGTCACATTATTTTAATCAAACCTTAGAACTAGCCCTGTCTGAATAGCCAAGTGAGATTTTAGGTCAAATTACAATGTACAATAAAGAAATTAATATTTGGAACCTGAACTTGCTCATAACTACCACTCTTGCTTTTGCATCTGCAGCTTGGTGTAGCTACACAAATATCTACCTGACCCTCCTAAAACTGAGAGATCAGCTTATTAACATTTATTTACCGATACAGTGTGTTAAAATTATGAAGATGCTTATTTGGCAAACTATACAAAGGCACTTGGTGTTAGGATCTTACTCTTCTGCTGTAGATTTCTTTTTTTCTTTTATCTTTTAATAATATATTTTTTATTATTTTTAATTAACGAAACATTACCATACACACACTGGCAGAAATATAACGCAAGAGAAAAATTATGCATACAATGACAAACAGTGCATTAAATCACAGATCAAAATTGACAATAGCCGGAGAGAATACATATGTTTGTAGATTTCTTTTAATTGGCTCATATTTAAATTATTATTTTAAGTTTGTATTAAATGTTTCACAAACAGATCACTCACAGAAGTTTGACGTGCAGTGACGTAACCTTGCAGTGGGAGTGGAGCGAGTGATCTGGTTTAAATATTAGCCTGCACCATAGCAACATGTGCAATCATAATTGCATCGGGCCAAACTTCCATTATCTGAACTTTCCACTTAAATGGAAGTCAATGGACATATTAATATTTCTTTCTGCCAGACTACAAGTGAAACATCTTGTCAAATGACAGTTCCCTGGAATGACGAGCCTGGAACTTATTTCCGACTGGCTGTGAGGCCCTGTGTAGTTTTTTCCTATGGTTTGCAATGGCAGCTGAGCAAGCCCAAAGAATTGTGACACTTCTTAACACTGATGGTCAAAGCAATTCAGCAGATCGAAACAAAACGGGTCCCTTTAAGGATGAAATGGTGGTTAGAAATCAGTTTAGGATTTTATTCCCTCAAATCATGGTTTTACAGAATTGTATATTCATTATCTCTGCAAGTTCAATCTTGTGGTGAGAAGAATGTTATTGACAGTATTGAAAAGTATATGTGCATAGGGCATGATTCATAGAGAATTTCAAAATATAATTTGAAATGAAGCAGTGTAACAGATACTGAAGTGTCTGAATGAGGCATTGACAAACAAAGGTAAATATTTGAGAATAACTTTGGATACAGGTGTCATCCTGAGGCATATCACATACATGTTACATTCACCTACTCTTTCCTATACATGGATCAGACGTGGGAAGCACAATGTGTGGTTTCAGTGTTGTCATTCCATACAAAATTACTCAAGGCCTCTCAGTTCATGTCATGGATTTTCTTGAGAATAATTCATGTGAAAACTTCCATTAAATTTCTCTATTGGAAAAATCCTAGAAGAAGATGCCAGTGGTCACAAGGCTGGCTAGCTAATGGAAAAGTTGGTTTAAGTTTAAGAGTTGGGAACATGATCTCACTGCCACATCAAACTGCTAAATGATTAAATGAAATTTTTTTTGTACATTTTCCAATAATCCACTCAAAGTTCTCAGCTAAGATTTGCCCAGACTTGCTTTATTGTTTTCAAAGCTACCAGTCATAAATTAGGTAAGCAGCCATTATGTTGTCGAAACACCCAAACAAAATGCCATGTTTGCAACAAATTAAGCCATCACAAACTGTTGTTCACCCAATGAAAACTGGCTCACTAGGTATCACACAGTGGTAAATTATATAAAAGACTTTTAAATGAAATAAAATTCTGCAGTGAATTAAAATAGAAAAATATTCAGATTGTTTTTTAAGCTCAAAAACTATATTTTAGCAAGATCTGCATTACATTTTTATGCAGGGCCAAATAAACCCTATAAAGTATATGAATAATACACAGATTCTAACTAATGGAAATTGTCATTTTTTAATATCAAAGCCTCATTGTGCCTTTTTTATGGGTATTCATTTCCTATAACAATTTGCCTGAACTTGTATTGCAGATGATTGCTGAGGCTTGTTACACATGTAAAAAATAAATAAAATGCCCAAAACAAATATATATACAGTACAACTGTAGGTCCTGTAAATGTTAACCTGAATGTGACTTGTTGGGTCTTCATTTAAAGGAAGGCTGAGCAAATAAATTCTACAGGGGGCCGCATGAAAAGTCTGAACTGTCTTGGAAGACCGAACTGATGATAACTTGAATTTAATTCTGCTCGATATTAATTTTGTCCCATTGTAAAAAGCGGTTAATTTTATATTTTGATAAGCTGCTACTAGTATATTCTGTAAAAAATTATGTAAATGTATTCATTGTGGTCTAGATTAAAGGGGAAAATTTAACCTATAAAAGTATTATTTTAGTTTTAGATTCAGATTTATTAAAGACCGAAATGGCAGGAAACAGCACTCAATGTAAGACCTGAATTGTGTCAATCACAATTATCATAATAGGAAAAAAAAGGACAACAATAAAAATATTAAATCCATAAATTGCTATAAAAGTCAACTGTAAAACAATCTAAGGGTTTATCAACACACAAAGCATTAATATTCACCAAGTTGGGGTAAAAGATGAGACTACAGATGATAATGAACTAAGAGCAGTTTGGGAGCCAAAAGAAGCGGCTGTAATTTGGCAGCTGTGCCAAAAGAGCCTGCTCTCTGAAAGTGCCATGCTTCCCATCGCTGTAAGTAGTATGCCCGTACACATTGATGGGTGTGGTATCCACAGCCCAAATGCGTACCCAATTTCAGTAACTTCATACTGCGCACTCGGCCCCGCCCTGGGACTTCATGGCCCGAGACACTGATCTTCGGCGGGCCCGATTTAAAAAGTCTCAACTGGCTGGACGTGGCCCGCGGGCCTTAGTTTGCCCACCCCTGATTTAAAGAGACCCTTCTTTGATGAGGACAAGCACAGTTCTGTACCCAGAGAAGCAATTTGGGTCTTGTTCTAAATAGAAATATAGATTTTAGAAAGAATCATTAGAAGTTAGAAGACAGGAACATTGTCACTGGTTACAGTTGTTTGATTTGTAGGTATCACATGAGCTCACATGAGACTCAAAAATGTTATTATTTCAGGATACACGAAACATCTAATCTTTTAAATAACCAATCTTGGATCTAGCATACAATTACTTCTTGCATACAGAGAATATGTTACCTGTGTAATAACCATTGTCTCCACAGGGTGAAGTAAGTAATTAAGCAGAATATATGTAAATAGAAGCAGCATCTAGTAATATATTCTGGAAATTCTTTATATTGGACCTCCATTTTCCAATTTGAACACCAAAAAAACACTGCCCTATATTTATGCCCAACTAAGAAATCCATTTAGACCTAAAGAGACTTAGGAACAGCATACAGTCAATAAGGATCATCTTGTTGAGGAACATGTGCTTAACTATTCCAATTTGAGGTTTGTTTTGTGGTGCAGTGGTTTCGTTTAGAAGACTTACTAGGGTTTTGGCCTGGCACAACCATTAATTGTTTCCTGACGACTGAGAGTGTAAAAATATAAACAAGAGACAATCTAATTTGAAAGTGTGCATGCTAACAACATTAGCAGTAGCCTCTTAGGTAACTAATTTACATGTAAACAAACTTTGTGCTGTGCTCTATATGTGTCAAATCAATGAGTCAAATGCTGTCCCTTTTTTATTATTTACAAATAAAAGACAATTCACATCCTGCTTGTTTTCAATAAGGTTTAATTTCCCCTCTGTTTTTTACAGATCAAGATGGAAAACTCTAACGGCAGTAAGCCCCTCATGGTGACCTCATCTTTGTCTCTTCAAGTCACCACACCTTCCTTCTACAACCAACCCAAAAAGTTTGCCTCTGTGGCCCCTCCACGACCCAAAGGGCAGTCACAGCCCCCAAGCTTCTCTTCGTCAGTTGCAAGCACAGCTGTGATTGGTCGGGTTGGAGAGATGCCCCCACCCCCTTCCATTGATGGTAAGACACTTTGTAATTCTAAAGAAATGAATAAATATATAGGCTAACGCACATCATGGTAGTATTCTAACCACATTATTTTACATATGGTCACATGTGCCACCAGGAAACAGCTACTCTATTTGTGTAACCGAATGTCTTATTAGATCATCTTTTGAATTTTCTATTCTGTATATTTTGTTTGCCTCGACAGTTGCACTGAATTGCCTTAATGAATTGTTTTCCACTTTGGGCAGGTCTAAGTAATGTTAGGGGACTGTAAATGGATCCTTGCACTCTGACTAATGTTCTCTAAGCATAGAACTCTTCTGTATCTTATTTTTTTTCAACATGCTATTCAGAAACCAGAGGTGGTTATCAGATAAGTGTAGCAACTTGCTAAACAAGTTTACACTGACATTTGCCATTTCATATAGAGAACCTCGTTTGAGGAAAATGGACCTATGAGCTCCTCATTCTAATGTGTGTTGGTTTGTTTGTTTGTTTAGTATTGTTGCTGTTGAGACAAAACTCCACTTGCTACTGAAATGAGTGAACACAAATTTGCCTAGCTGAGATTTACGTATTCCAAGTTTCTTATTACACTTTTTCTTATCTAGTATTTTATTACTCAGTCGAGTAATTTATAACTCTAAGTTGTTTAGTGTTAAGGAAATTGGTATACTTGAATTGAATTGTATATGTATGCACATTCAGCTGGTTTGTCAGCGGCATTGTTAATATTCTTTTCTATGTATCTCTTCATCAGGATACTCATAAAAATGTTGGTGTACTTTTACCGTTTAGTAGGTTGTATATAAGACTGATTCTGCAAAGTCAGCATGGAAACAATGAGCACAGTTGTTATTGGTCATGTTAAGAAGACAGAAGAAGTGTCTGTCATGCTTTTTTACCCCTACTGAAATCACATGAGAAAGGTCACAACTAACCAGCACTTTGAATGCACTCCCTTGTGCACACATACATGTAGTTAAAATTAAGGATACTGCAGCCTCTTCAACTCTTCTGCCCCCTGCAGTGGTAAACTTAAATTCAGTGTAGACACTTTCCCATCTTAATGGACATTCTTCTCCAAAAGTATTGTGTATGTTAGTGCTACTTCATATTTTAAAAATGTTTAAAAACAGCAATATCAAAGAAATACTAAACTACCACTGTGATGTCCTGAGATTCATATAAAAATATTTGATAAGGGTTGTCTGTTATTCACTTGGTGATCTTGGCTGCTGCTGCTGTTGTTGTTGTTGTTGTGTTAGTAGTACAAAGTATACATTGACTATGCATTGCAAAGTCTTTTTAAAAGTTTGTGGTTTTTTAATTAATTAATTTATTTTTGGCATGACTTTAATCCTATTCACTCCCCCCAACCAGATTTTCCACCACCCCCACCTCCTCCACTGGATGATCTGCCAGCCCCACCCTCAGAATGCCAGATCATATGCCAAATGCCTGCATATGAGGCCCCTCCTCCTGCATTCCCTGCCCCTCCCCCAGTTGCAGATGACTTGCCCCTCCCAGCACCTCCTGAAGACATCAGTTTTGTACCCTCAAATACCTGCCCTGCTCCACCTCCTCCCCCTCCCCCACCTGCACCTCCACTACCCGAGCCTGGCACAGGTACCAGCTTTCAGGTAAGAAGTGGGATACTTAATATGACCTTAAACTTAATGCATTAAACTGAATTCTTACCACTGTTAACCTGATTTGTGTTTAATGTTCGAAAGGGCTGTTGTTGAAATCAGCCATTAGACTAATTTACATAATACACCTCTTCTCACTCCCTTCCCCATGTAGATATTTTATGAAAAACCTGCCAGTGGAATTTGCTAATTGAATTGCTATATCTCCCTTATATTGTTTCTGTAATACTGATTAATAATTGTAGACGGATAAAAGCATATTATTGACTTGCCTATCCTTTAACCATGGGGTGGAAAATTGCACATGGAATGGTACAAGGGGGTCCAGTAAATAATTGAGGCCACAGAATGATTCCTCAGCCTTTGCTGTTTTTAATTACACCATGGATTAATTTTCATCTTTAAAATACAGGAAGGTTTGTGCATATTTGCACACATACAGGTTTTATTTTGATTGTGTATTGCATTCTCTTGAATATCATATGAAACAGCATGACATTTGTGTGCCTACTGCTTGCTTAAATTCACACCAAAAAGTTTTTGCTGAAAACTTTCAATAAAAGAAGGTGCCTTTTAATACATACTACTTTTATTTTAGGGGTAAATGTAATTGGGCATTTCTCTCCCAAATTGGACGGCTGTGTTGCAATATTAGTTTCTGCTCAATAAGTAGTAAAGTAAATTTCTTATGGTGGAATCTGTTTGTATTGCAGCTTAGCATGAAGACCAGAGAAGGCAAAGCCTGTAAAGCAGGCTTTCATAGTGCTGAAAAATAAGTCAAAGGCACAGCCACAACACTGAGTGTGTCAAAATCAATTGTTTGATAGTAAAGCAAGGACACACTGGTGTGTTTATCAGGAGCCAACAGCCTGGCAGACTGTGGAAAACTACAGTAGAGACAGGCTAATGTGCTCAGTCCGGACCATCTTAGCTGCTTATATCAAACCAAATGTCATAAAACCCCCTGGGCAGAGACAAGTCCGGGACTCTACGCACGCTATATACACCAAGCAGATATGAAGTTTTTCTGGGCCAAAACGTGGAATGTTCTGGACTCGCCAAGATGGTCATCAGATCTGAATCTTATTTGGCATGCATTACACTTGGGCAAACCAAAACTAAAGGCAAAAAAACACTGAGAAGTAAAAGGAATTGGCTGCATTGCATTTCAACCAAGTACTAAAAATGTTATACCCAGTTTAGCCGACTAAGAACTGATTAATTCAAAGACCTGAAAAGAGAAGGCAGCTAGAGAAAAATCCTAGTGCCCGTGATATGCATCATGTACGTCATACAGGAGTGCACATAACTCTTTGACTTTCAGCTGATCTGTGTAACTGACCTCAAATATGGGATGCATGGTATGCAACTGTGAAGCAACCCTGTTTATAGGACCTCAATTTCCATTTGGTTCATCCGGTGTAGATGTAAATAGTCTGGAGTCACCATTAACATTGAAAATCTTAACTTGATATTTTATTTAGAGTGTAATTATTTGGATATATTCCATTTGTGATTCACAAAATTACGGCCCCTGTTTGACCAGGTGACAATTTCTTTTTTACAAATTGAATTTTTGATGATGTAGGTAGAAATCTTTTATTGTTCCAAGTAAGGTTTGTGTATTGATGGGGATTTTACTTATTGAAAATCAGGTCATTTTCGAAAATTTAGAAAATGTGTAGCCAGGGACAACCTTAACAACAAATGTCAAGTTGCCACAATACATATTATACTGTTTACATTTCTGCATGTGCCTTAGCGTAGTACTGACTCAGACTTTGTTATTCCTCCTCATGATGGTTCATTTGAGAATTTGAAGGCCTTCACCACTTATCTCCTGTGAGGCACACTACTGTGCAGACAGCTTCCCACTCTGCTGATATGCCCATATAAGCACTGGCTCTATTTCTGGCTGCGGCATTGTGTACGTGTGGTAATGAGGCAGCATCTGTATGCTAATATTAAAACGTTTTATGCCACATTTAACATATTAATTTCATATCAATAGTGCAACAGTACATAAACTGTAAAAGGGAGCTAGAACCATATGGCTGTTGCATCTTATCTGCTAATTGATCACATATGATCAACATTAGAGTACATTATAATTAAGTCGTGTATACACTAACAAAATATGTCTGTAAATGGACTGAATTTTAAATGGACCAGAACAGAAGAAGTTAAATGTATTAATCTTCACTCACCCTGATCTGCACTAGTCCAAACCCAGCTGTGTGGCAATATGATTATTCATTCTTTCTCACTGCACAGTTGTTTTCCTTGATAATTTTGTAAAATCTGTTTAATTAGGTGGTAATGATATGCCCAGGGACATATTTAAAAAAAACCCTCCCCTCTTTTAACTCCCTGTCCCAGCAGTGTCTGATTTTCTGTCTCTCACGCCCTTTTTCTTCACTGTAATCTTAGTAATCAGGTTCTCTCTCACATCACTTTATTTGTTTAAATTTTTTACATCCCTCTCCCTTGTGTAGAAGCCACTGGAGAAGCAGACTAGTTTTGACCGGCAGTTGGACTCTCTAACTGATATGTTATCAGAAATGGAAACGAGAAGACCCTTCAACCCAAAGGTACATCTGATTTTTATCTTTTTTTTAACTATAACTCTAACTGACAACCTTTAATCTAGTCATTTTGACAACTTGCAGCATGATGTTACAATCCAAAGAGGGCCTGCTCCTTAGTGCTTTGTTGATGATGATGCATATGTTTCAATGTCTTTGTTTAGTTGCCCAGTCAGCCATCAGCAGTGTCAGTTCCCAAGCCTCCACCCACCGCCCCCAAACCTGCGCTGTCTTTTCTGCCACCACCGGAGCTGCAGGATCGTCCTCCACCAGCCCCCTGGGCTGAGGAGCTGCGTGCCCGGACCACCCTCCGACAGTCAGGGCCGAACACAGCTTCTGCTCCTGCCCTAGGCACACAGCAGCTGGCTAAAGGCCCTACGCCTGCTTCCAAAACCACATTCTCCCCCAGCCAACCCCCCTCTAATTTTGGTGCCAAACCAGGTAATCAAGCAGCCTCTGCAGGTACAAGAAAGATAAACAGTGTTCCCTCCCCGAATTTTCCTCCACCCCCTGCAGCCCCTCCTGCAGCGCCCCATTCAGCACCTCCTGCAGCACCTCCTGCAGCACCTCCTGCAGCACCTCCTGCTCCTCAACAAAGTGTTTCCAACCCTGCTGCAGCTTTCAGTCACTTGCGACCTGCTCCAACTTTCAGCCAGGAAAAAGTGGCTCCGTCTCCTCTATCTGCTCCGCAGCCCAAGCCAGCATCATCACCCATCTCATCAAACAGCAAACCAAAGGGCATCCCATCTGCACCCAAGGTGTGTTTAGTAATTGTGTTATGAATTTGTTTCATGGATTGCCTGATTTTGAATGGATAATAAAACACTCTGAAATGATGTGTGCTCACAAACTATCTAATGCTTTCCATTTCTGTCTTGGGGCCCACAGCCTACAGGCCCTGATGCAGGTGCACCCCCTGCTGGTGTTCCTCTTTCAATGAGAGAAGTTGAAGAGCTGGAGAAGTTAACCAAGGACTTTATCAAAGACATGGACAAAAAGGGTCCAGTTATCACCTCTGCGCCTACAGGTATTCTTGATCTCACCAAATTTTCCGTTCTCCATTTTATACAGCAAGACATTGTGGCAAAGAGACAGACCCAGAGACTGAAGTGCAGATTACTTCAGTAAGCATCTAGAATGTGCTTGTGCACTGAATAGTAATGATATTGGTTTGTTCTTTGCCTCTATTAAATATCTACAAACATTATTTCATTTCATAAATATATATTGTTTTTTTACCCCTGTCTTTGCAGAGGTGTGTGGTAATTGTGGGGAGGCTCTATCCAGGTCTCAGCCTGCAGTTAGGGCGATGGACAAACTCTTCCATTCTCACTGTTTCTGCTGCGTGAGTTGCCGGCGCCCCCTGCAAGGCATGCAGTTCTATGACCACGATGGAACGCCAGAGTGCGAGGATTGCTATGTGGTGAGTCAACACACGCGCACACTCAGTCCATGTGCTAGCTTTAGTAATTGAACACACACTTGCTTTTTACTGACCACACACTAAATACACCTGCTCTTTGAAAGTTAATGTGTAAGCCTAATTGAATGTCCTCAAAAATGTAGCTAAGTGAAATCATGTCACCATGACAGTTGATCTCTATCCCTTGGCCTCATGGACTTCTCTTGTGAAAACAAATGAGCAACACTTACCATTCCCCGCATACCCTGTATTTGACTATTTTTACTATTTGTTACAAGCACTCCTTTTGGACTTTGATGGTTTGTGGCATTAGTGTCAATAGACTGTGTAATTTCTTGTAACCTCACTCTTATTTGTGTGTGTGTGTGTATTCAGAATTCTCTTGCGATTTGTTCTCGGTGTGGGGAGCGGATCACAGATCGTGTGTTGAAAGCAGTGGGGCAGTGTTTCCATGCCCACTGTTTCCGATGCACTGCATGTAGCTGCACACTGGAGGGCGCTCCATTCATCACTGATGACAATAACAACCCCTACTGTGTTCCTGATTACCACCGGTGAGTGCCAGCACCCAACTCACTCAGCCCATCAGGTGCAACAAAAAAAGCAAAACTTTGTAATACTGATGAGTTAAATTTGTGCTTATACGTATGTAACAGAGTATATGTATAATCACATACTTCTGGATTGCAGACGTTTTTCACCCCTGTGTGTGAGCTGCAATGAGCCAATTGTTCCTGATCCTGGGAGTGAAGAAACTGTGAGAGTCGTTGCTTTGGAGAAGAACTTTCATCTTAAGTGCTACCGATGTGAGGTATGAGGACTTTCTTTGGTTAGAATGGATAGTTCTTCAGCTTCTGATTTATTGCATAACTAGAATAACTAATGTTTTAGGAACTGTGGTGTATATAATAGTGGGGTAATGGTATTTTGGATAGGGTTTTTTTTGTTGGTTTCTTAAATGTGTGTGAGCATTAAGATGCTTGTTTGTTTATGTATTTGTTTTTATTCATTTATTTATCCAGGATTGTAGCCGTCCTCTCTCCATAGAGGCAGACGCTGACGGTTGTTACCCATTGGATGGAAGAATTCTGTGCATGAAATGCCACACACAACGTGCCAAGCAGGCCAGGCAGTGATTGGAGGAGACCCGTATTCCTCATGCTGAAACCAAATCTAAGATACACAATTGACTGTGCTTTGATTTTGTGCTTGCCACATTGTTTTGTGTGTGTTTTGTTTCCTTGCCCTCTCCTGTTTTCCTCTGTCCATCTGCTTCGCTTCATCAGCAAGCCCAGGGTTTAGTGATTTTATCGGCACTGTTGTTTTGTGCATGGCCTTTGGATCCCATTTTGCCTTCACAGGCCCTTCTAGAGTTTCTCAAAGGACTTCATAGCTGATTGACTGCAAAATTGTGAGCACGCCACCTCGACTTGTGACTGGTTAAATTTTTAATATTTACACTGATGATTTCACTTGTTGTACAGTTGAAAAATTGAGTAGAGTGAGAGGTTGTGGTTCGCTATTGATATTGGACCCATCAATGACTGACTTCTCCAGCTGGAATGGTGCAGATGTAATGTACTGTACTGATGCCCCAGCACAACTGTCTGCCTTCATTAATGCCTTCAACTCCCAGCGTGCCTCTCATAAAATCCCCTGCCTTGCAAAAAAAAACAAAACAATGAGGATAGAGTTAGTGTTGTCTGTCAGTACTCGCATTTCTAAAATGGGGAATCACTCCAACTATCTGATACAGTATTTCAGTGTTTTGACACAGGCATTTAGCAACTTGAACAAATGGAAGTTGTGCTTGCACAGATGCGTGCAACAAGTGGTAGGGCTTAAAAATGGAATGAGGTGGGCCAGGATTCATTTGTGTTTGTTTTGCATGCTATGTTTATTGAAAAAAAAAAGATGATCAACATAAAAAAACACATCGTTTGGAAAAATGACATGCATAGTAACGTAATACCTAAAATATATGACTTAAGATCTCAAAGTGCTTTGCACTGAAAACAACTTGGAAGTAAATTTGACTGTTTTAATTACATCATAAGCATGTGTTATCAATATGTGATACTTCATGACATGCAATGTCCCTCAAAAAAGGCTATATGAACATTGCTCTGTTACATTATGAGGTGTGTTGTAACAGTTACAAAGTATTTCAGTATGTTAGGCAGTTGGCTAGACATAAGAGGCCTATTTAGAGACAAGACTTAGTCACAGCTTTTAACAACACTATTAGAGTAATAGCAATGGTTAGAACTTTTGCACAAATTCCTTAAAGGACCCATTAGTATTAGTGAGAGCAAAATATATCTCTCATGCTACTGTTAAAAAAACAAAACACTTGATGCTACCTTAAGATTACAGCACAACTCTAGGAATGAACTTCTTAAAAGTTCTAAGTATTTTGTGGAAAATGCATAACATTCCATGAAAATGCATACCTTTTAATATCTCTGCCTTCTTCAGCTTTTTAAAAAAATATTTGTTTGTTTATGTTCTGCACAGTATTGCACCCTCTCTAGACATATTCCTCTTTTCTATTGCAGCCTTTCTTCAGCTTTTTGGTTTGAATACATTGACAGTTTCTCACTGTTATAACATCATGTAACTTTTTTCCCTTTTTAAATTATATTCCTGCTCTTCGTTAAAATTCCTGTAATCCCTGATGCAATCAAAAAGGACCGATTCCGTTCTTTCGACAAAAAAAATGATGACAATATATTGTTTTATGATTTATTTAGTCTAATTAAATTTGCTCCCAGTTAGCACATGTCTTACTGTTGTTCATGTATCATCATGGTACTGCAGTTTACAGTATGTGATGGACCTCCATTTGGACACTTACTTTTGTTTGTCTTTCATTCATTTATTACATATATAAGTGCTTTATTATTTTTGCATACTGAGAAGTTAAAGTCCTTTATAAACATGTGAATGTGTGTATGTTTACGGTCTGAGGTATGCCAACATGTTATTTTTGCAATCAAGCTCTCATTTGTACTGTATTATAAAATAAAGTTTAAAAAAAGGAATTCGAGTTTATAAGCTGCTTCTTCTGAGACATTCTTGGAGAGACCGAAACATTTTCTTTAAATTTGTAATTTAATCAGTTCGAGTGAATATATACACTACTGACCTCAACCCCATGAAACATCTTTGGGATGAAATGGAACGGAGACCTCCTCGTCCAACCTCATAGATGCTCTACAGAATGAATGGACACACACTTCCACATAAACTCCAGCATCTGTTGAAAGCCTTCCATGAAGAGCGGAAGTTGCTCTAGCTGCACGGTGGGAAATATTTTAATAAAATATTTAAGTCCATGTATTTGAATGCAATGCCGTAAAGGCCCTGTAATGTGTAATGTGTGACAGTCCCTGGACTGACCATATTTTGTCCATATTGTGTTTCAATCCAGCCTGGAGACCTTTGTTGACGGAGCAGATGAACGGACAGGGAGTGAGAACAATTAGCAACTAGCTACAGCACCCTCATCCAAACATGTTGAGTGTAGTTAAATTTAAAGGTATTGATTGGCAATGTTCTGAACCAATAGAGCGTATATATGATAAGATTGATCGTGCTTCTTGTTCATTGCTAAAACCCTGTTGCTCATTGGTGATCATGAAGGCTGGTTTTGCACGTGAAAAAAGCCTGAATACCAGACCTTAGTGAATCTGGCCCTGTGTGTAATATGTGTAAATTTGAAGTGCACATACAGTACTGTGCAAAAGCCCTAGGCAGACAAGCAAACTTGTTTTTCTCAGTGTGTGATAATGCCAGTTAACAGACAGGAAAGCTGTAAAAAGTATTTGTTTAGTTTGTAAGAAAGTAATTCATATTTTGTGAGTTGGTAGGGAGATCACCGATTTGCTTCCACATATCTCTTCAATTCCTCCAGTCGTTGCATGGAGTTGTGAAATTTGTTAAGATAAGATAACCCTTTAAGATTTGATCTCCCACAAGTGGGAAATTTACATCAGCACAGAAATGTGCAACTTTGTAACACTGCAGGATCCAATAAAAAGCAGATACACATTGGAGAGTCCTCAGTTGCCTTTTAGCAGCAGACAATGACAGAAACAGTAATAATACACCAGAAGAAAATGTCTCACTGCAAATTACATCAAGAATGTTGCACACAAGACAAAATATTTCACTGATCATTCCTCAGTGTTTGTGTGTGTGTGTGTGTGTGTGTGTGTGTGTGTGTGTGTGTGTGTGTGTGTGTGTGTGTGTGTGTTTTCCACTGTGCGTTGCTTGTTGCACAGC
>JBBMFX010000007.1:9353429-9372557 GCA_037832545.1 Rhabdalestes septentrionalis | reverse complement strand
GGTGATGTGCTGGAGCATTCGAACTGCATCTTGCCATCCATTCATCTTTTTCATCTCATCCCTCTCTTTTCGCCCACCCGTCCTCCTACACACATACATACACATTCTTTTTTCTTTCACTTTCACTCTACCTCCCTCCCTCTCTCTCTCTCTCTCTCTCTCTCTCTCTCTCCCTCTCTCTCTCTCTCCCTCTCTCTCTCTCCAGAATGTGCAAGTGTAGAGAGCTAGAGAGGCCAATTACCCTTCTGCAGACTTGGTGAATGTGTTATGTAAAGTAAAGACACCTTCTGCTGTCTGCAGCAGGCATAACTTCGCTGCAGAATGAAATAGACTCCCTCTAGAGTGCTTGTTAGTGTAGAATGCGCACAAACACCCATGTGGCATTTGTTTTTGATTCCTGTTTAGGAGAGAAATGTTATGGTGATGAAATAAGGAGGAGATTTGCACAGACACTGTATGTACAGTTATCGGCGGTGTAAATGAAACCTTTTTGCCTGTCAGAAAATCTCTATCATTGCCTGTCAAAAAGGGTTAGGCAGCATAAAATATGACAAAATACACAATTGTTTGAGAATACTTATGAATATTAACAATACATATGAATGAAAATTTAGATAAATGATTGTTCCACCAAGAAGTGGAGCTTGTTTACTACACTTGTCAAGTCACTGTGGACCACCATATTAGATATTACAGTAATTTCATGAACTATGTAACTTTTTTGTTATACAAAATTGAATGTCACAGTGTCAGTGCCGAATGATAAAACATTCATTTTATAAAGAGTTTTTGCTCACAAATAATCCCTTCTATTACCAAACTGAACCATGTGAGATTTACTCTGTTAATTGCTAAATAAGACTATTGTTACTAAAACACAGGCTTTTTGAAGCTTGTAGGAAATTCAGGAGCCATAGGAGATTAAAAAATCTTATAAAAAAGGGACTCCCACTGGCCATTTAAAGATGGTATCGTTAAAGTAATCATTGATTATTCATATGGTCAGATGCTTGTGTCTTATTTATCCTTTTATCCCATACTTTGTGTGTGCATATTTTATTTCATTATTTATTTAATTTTTTCCCATTGTGTATTGATTAATTTTATTAATTTAATTTTGTCCGGTGAAATTACTGAATACCTACATTACATTCAGGATCAATAAACCAATCTGCCTCTCATTTATGTTAACAAAAACCAGGTTACTGTCTAGCAATCGTGGAGACATTATCATAACTTAAAAGTTACAAAGTGCATCTGTGTGTACTGTTGTCCTGATGTTGAGTACATTTAATCTCTTACTGAAAACATGATGTTCTTCTTTGCCAGGGCCCTGCCAGATGCTAGGATCATGACTGTATAGAAAGTACTTTAATTTATGTATCACCTCACATAGTGATCCATTTGAGAGGTGTAACAGTCAAAGATTATTCCATTCACAGCGCATTGGTTTTTATAGGTGCGCATATATTCATTATTCTATGCTGGTTTGGAACATGAATCAAATTTTAGGACAAAATTGTGTTACTAAATTGCAATATCATACAAAAACTGGATTACACACTTGATTAAATCAAATGTCCAATTTATATTTTAAAACATATTAGCAGTACAGCATAGAGTGTATACAATTCATGGATAAAATACATCGATTTTAATATGGAGTTCCATTCTTTTTGTAAGGCTTTCCACCAGTTTTCATGTGGGAAGTCTGCCCATCCATTCAGGAGAGCATTTATGGGGTCAGGCATTAATGTTGGATGAAAAGCTTGAGATCTCCATTCCAGTTCATCCCAGTGGAGGAGATTAAGGTCAAGGTCAGGGCTCTGTGTGGGCCACTCAAGTTCTTCCTCATTACATTCATCCAACCACGACTTTATGGACCTTGCTTTTGGGCATTTGGAAACAGTCATGCTGGAATAGATAAGGTTCATCCCCAAACTGTGTCCACACACTTAGAAGCATGGTGTTGTCCAAAATTGCCCTAGTATGCTGAAGAATTACAATTGTCCTTCACTGGAAGTTAGGGGCCCCCTAAATTCAATAATTATTAAAAACCAGCACGAAAACAATAGGTTTCCTGCAGTTGCACTGCATGAACCCTAATGAATACATTTATCCATATAGTGCAGCACATATTTACATTTAAACACAATTTGAGTCTACCTGGGCCTATTTGAGTCTATTTGAGGATATTTGTGTCTATTCTAATATGTGAGCCGACATAGAAGCACTGGGTATATGGAACTAAAGCTGAGGAAGCTCTGCTTTGGTAACAATAAAGCATGGTTAATAACGGTGATAATCATACCAGTAATATTTGACAGGACTGTGTGGGTATGGAAAAGGTTGTGCTGGGTTGGCTGCAGCTGGGGCAGCAGCTGTGTGATTGTGTGCAGAGGAGAGCTATTCTTCACCGTGAGCGAGAGAGAATCAGACAGGGTACACAACCATAAAAACACACCAGTTTCAGCCTGATCAAACAGCACAACCACTCACTGCATTCAAACTGCACTGCAAGACCAGGACTTTTTTTGTGGATCTGTGTGTGCCAGCTTTGCATATTAAAATGTGTGTTTGTGTGAAGATATGTTAGACTGGTTTGCCAGTATCTTGCTAGTTTATAGATTTTAGTCCACCCCCCAAATCCCCCTCCTCTATGTGTGTGCATGTGCTTGCTTGCGTGTGTGTTGGCCCGCACTTGTGTTCTCGGAGGCCGAGGGGGAGCTGCTAGCAGATGGCACTGGCAGACTGTTACTCTTAGAGAGAGAAAGAGGGATAACAACAGTAGAAAAGGACAAGAGATGGAGGGAAGCATAGAAAAAGAAGAACGAGTAAGGAAGATATCTGCCCACACTGACCTGGAGAAAGAGACAGAATGAATGGATAACTCCACATTATAGTATGTCCAACCAGATTTTCTCATTTACGTTTTGCATCATGATTCAGAAAGGTGAAAATAGTTTTTTATTGAATCTGACAGAACATGTCATCATTTCTCCCAAATACAGCATCCATTGCAAGACAGACATTAGATTTAGCTCAACAAAAACTAATTGACTAAAAACCTCATCAGCTTCATCTGGATTAAAACTTAAACTTTTGGTCCTACTTCAGCCGGACAGGATATCGGGATCCTCTTGATAAAAAATCTCAACCTGGACATATGCTTATGTCTGATATAAACACCAGTTTGAACATTTGTTTTAACCTGAAAATCTTCAACCTGACACATTAGAGCAACATCAGCTTTAAGAATAGACTTCAGCTTCAAGCTACATAAAAACCTCAACCTAATATCAGCTTAAACTTCACTGAAATCTTTAACTTGATAAGAACATCAGCTTCTACTTGATGAAAACTTCAACACTAACTTCTAACTTCAGCCCGACATAATGTCAGTATCAGCTTGATAAAAATCTAAACTTCCACATTGGCATCGGTCTGATAAGAGCACCAGTTCGAGCATTTGCTTTAACTCGATCAAACCATTGGCATCATCCTGAACACTTTAGATGTAATATTGGCTTCGACGTGATTAAAAACTCTGGTTACCACCACTTCAGCCTGACACATTAGAGCAACGGCAAATTTGAACAGAATATTTCAGCAGAAACCTGATCAAAACGTCAGCTTTAAATGGACTGAAATCTTCAACCTCAGCATCAGCTTGATAAGAACATCAACATCAGCTTTTCCTTAATTTGAATATTAATTTCAACATCAGCCTCAGCTACAACCTCATAGAATCACCAACTTTAGCCTGATGAAAACATCAGCATCACCATAAGCAGAAGCCTCATCCCATCAGTTTTATTTTGATAAGAACATCAGCTTCAACCAGATAATAACCTTACGTTCAACATCAATTTCAGTTGAAAAACATCAGTTACAAAATGAGTTTTTACCTCATTTAAAACTTCAATTTTTTAAAATCAGCTTCAACCACACAAAACATCAACCATTACTTTAGTGTGGTAAGAACATCAGGTCCAATGTCAGCTTTAACCAGATGATTGATAATTTTACCCTGATTAAACCTTAACCTAATTAAACCTTTACCTTTTAACTTTAACAAAACAACTCCAGCATTTTAACAGGAGCTACAACATCAGCTTTAACTGCTTCAACCACTTAAACACAGATGGAGAAGCAGAGGGAGTTTCATTTGGGTCCAACTATTGAGAACTACATATATCCACATCAGGGAGAGCCTCTAAAAAGGTGCTGGCTCCAGTTCAGCGGTCGTAACCTTGTGCCAGGCTGTGCCGCCTTTGGCAGCCGGAGCGCAACCTGGCAAACAGAGGGAAGTACAGAGAGCGAGGATGGTCGGATGAGGAATGAAGAAAGGAAGCATGAGATCATTTGGATGAGGAGGACGGAGTACCTGGCTCTGATGGCCTGGGTTTGAGTCCAGGCTCTCACTGGATGTGTGTGTTCCTCAGTGTTTGTCTAAGTATGAGTCCACATATTGGGATCAAGGTGCTTGTCAGGAGGACGTGGGCACACATGCGGGTGTCTTCCAGCAAAAAGGGTGGCCTTGACATCATGCACCCCCTCTAAAGCTATGACATCAAGACAATAAGGTGTATGCGTATGTCTTTGGCAGAAATGACAAAAATGTGTGTCTTGGGAAGGTGGATGGGGGCAGGAGGGGGGGTGGTCACAGCTAATGCACATCTCATCCTTACACAGGAGGGACAATTGGTACACTCCTCCAACAGACACACACACACACACACACATACAGTTCACACTACAAATCAAATTCACAGTGAGAGAGCGAGCGAGAGCAAAGGAGGAGGAGAGAAGGGATGCTCTTAGCAGGTGCCAAATATTGAGGGAGAGGAGAAAGAGAGAAGCAGACAGACAGAGAGAGTGAAGGGGATGAACACTCAGCCACAGGTTTTCACACCAATACGCGCTGGTGAGTTTCAGTCTTTTGGAAATTGGCTTTATTTTTCCTTGTTTATGGATTAATGACTATGACTCTGTTGATGGGATAATAATTTACATGATTTAACCAACAATAAGTTAAATTGTTTGATAAAAAACAATTCATTCCCAGTTCTCACTGGTTTTACAAAATGCATGCAATCAAATGGTACTTCATTACAAAATGCATGCAATTAAATGGTAATTCATTACAAAATGCATACAATTAAATGGCAAGTTGTGTTGTTTTTAATGTCTAACATGTACATCTACACTTTTTTATTACATTTTTCGTAAGTCAGCTCATTTTAATGTAATGCTGATTTGAAAGTTTTTATTGAACCAGTGTATTTTTAACCTACACTGTTTCATAGAGGAGATCATGTACAGGTGTACCAGCTCAGATCTGTCATACCAAGACTGTAAACTACCAATTATCTATGTCAGAGGGAATGATGGTGTGTTCCAGGGTGTCAATAAGTTCCTCTGTATCTGACAATATACCACATTCCGATACACAAACAAATGTTTATGTTTGGTTTTGTATGATATGCATGTGTCACAGTTCATTGTATTTTGTTCTATTAGGTTTGTAATAGCCTGTGAGTTTGGAATTGTGTGTGTATCTGCTGCACAATGCTGTGTTCAGCTGTCCTGGCAGTGTTGCTTGTCCTGCTGGCCCCACTGGAGCCCAGCCACGCCCGTAGTCTGCACACCCCTGACCAGGCCATGCAGGTGAGCTGCCTTGCTCATCTGTGCTAGGGATGGGGGGTGTGGAAAATTTCTTCAGGACAGACCTTAATTCACTGAATGTATTTGAGTATACCTGTTTAGAATTGGGACATTGACTTCTTAAAGCTGATTGTCTTTTTTTTTTATTTCAGCATAAGGTTTACTGTTACTAGTTTCAAAGTTGTTATCATTATTATCCTTTTGTTTATTTGCAGGTATGTGATCAGGGTATGTATGTGACCACAGGTTAATTTATCTTGTTTCTTTCCCTTCAAAGGTCATTGAGCAATTCCTTGAGCGTTATAATGACCTTTTGACATTAGATGATCTGGAGAATCTGACCAGTGACCACCCAGAGGAGCCCGTGCAAGCGTTTAATTCAGGGGTGAAGGTGGCAGAGTATCCTAAATGGATTGACATCCCAGCTCAGAATGAAAACTCCTGGCTCCGTCTTATCAAGAGTGCTCTAGCCAATCAGAAGCGAGCTTTGTCAGACCGGTCTCGGAGGGGCTGGAACCGCGGCTGCTTTGGCCTAAAACTGGACCGGATTGGCTCTATGAGCGGCCTTGGGTGCTAATGATGGACAGAGTGATAAAACCAAAGGGAGGTGACTGATGTCCTACTACACTTGGGGTAGATGTTGCCTCCAAGACCAGATCTAGAGCCACTTAAATTCACTCTTTCAGCATTGAAACGTCTAACAAATCAGCTGTTGGGGGCAACTTCTATCAGCTCCTACTAAACGTGTGGTTTAAGGCTCGTTAACTACGTGATGACCTCCTTAGGCCCTTTCTTTCACTCAGCTTCAGTCTTACTGTACTGTATATTGGTTTACTATTATTATGTGCTGTAACATTTTAGTGTTCAAGCTTTGTCTGTTCTGTGATGATAAAGGAGTTGGAAAAAAAGCTCTGTTTGCTTGTTGTTAATTAACGTGAGACATTTTTACTTAGATCATAGGAAAACATCTGCAATTATACATGTTTCAGGCCTTTTTGGGGGATGTGCATGATTAATGAGCAAAATTAACATGGTTCACCTGTATGTTTATGTATATTTGGCATGAATAAAATGTTTCCAAAACCGTTCCATTGAGCTGTGTTCAGAATGTTAGTGGAGGCGTAGATCACTCCTGGTGGTGAAATACTTTCTTGGAGAAATTGGAAGCCACTAGAAAGAGGACTGAAGATGTTTTCACAGTTGTACAGCAGCCCAGAGGCTTTTCTTGCTCTTTATATGCCCACGTCGTAGTCAGAAGGGACGCCCTTAGCATTTCGCCACTTCAAATTCTATCTGAGCCCAAGTACCTACTCTTTTTTGATGCCACCCTGTTTTCTACCTTATTAATGTGCCTGTAGGAAGCATTCCAGTGGAGGCCAGTGACTGTTTCCACCTCACACTCATACAAACAGCAAGAGAGATGAAGGCTTTGTGATGGAAAAGCATTCTGGTAACTAGAACACGAAGATGAACAGCAATTAATCCAGCATAATTGTCCCCCTCACACACAAGCCTGTCCATCAGTGTACTTTGAAGTGAGGCTAATTTGAACTAAATGAGTTCGTTCTAAGAAATATCTTGCAGATGGAATAAAAAAAAAACCACATAATGAGGAGCTTGTCATTCCATATTGCTCTGCGTCAGTGATGTATTTCCCTAATTTCACAGTGGGGGTATTTTTAGTGGTGCCCATATACCCACAACCACTGTAATGATTTTCAAACCGTACAGGAACTGCATGAAAGATGTTTCTTTATTTCATTTCTTGCCAGTAATTCTCTTCAGTGTGCGTGTTTGTGTAGGCGTTAGGATTACAGATTTATCCGTCTCCTTTAAATCCTTTGCAGATCACGGACTAAATGTTTCTGATGCTCGGTCGTTTCCTTATGAGTATATCGGATCAGGTGTGTGCGCACTCTTAAAGAGCTTCATGATTCAGGTCAATTTGTCTAAACCTACTTTAGATATCTGGGTAACTGTTACCCTCTCCCATATCACCCACACAGACCTATATCTTTTTCCTGGATGTTTGGGGATATTTAACTGATTTTCATTAAATGACCACAGTGAGCTAGTGAACTGTCTTTCCAGCCTCATCACTGAAATGTTTCACATAAGAGCAATACATTATATATATTCCAAAGAGAAATACACACTTCTGCATTTGCAGATTGTAGTTACAAACATGGTTCTGAGTACTTTATAGTTTCAATAATGCCAAATTTCCTTTTTAAGTTTTCGGTTTCTCTCCTTTTTCTTAACAAAATGATATGACAGTTTTAAAATTATAGCTTCGATTCCTGAGTTTCAGAAGAACTGAGTTTGTTTTGGTATCTTGTATGTTTAAATTGGAGGCTTTACTAAGGTAGTGTCAGAGGCAGGGGAACCTATAGAAACACATGTCCTGTAGAGCCACATGTACTTTCAGAGAAATGCCTGTCTGGGGGAGGTAGGTAGTGACACAGAAAACAGATGCTGATGTAAAACGTGGATATGTACTCAGGGAAATACTCTCAACCTAAGAATGTGGAAACATATTTTTGACTGAATGCTGAAAAATGTGGACAAAAAAAATTAAAAGTTGTTTTTGCACCTTTCTCATCTAGAGCATTAAAATGCAATTGGCGATGTGACTCTATCACAGCTTAAAGCTTGCTTGCCCTTATTTTGCCTAATCAAAACCAGCTTGTTGATAGATGCCAAAAAACAAAAAAAATTTTAATGGGGAGGGCAGAAAAGTGCATTGAATTATGGCTAACTTCAATCACTTTGCATCATTTTTTTAGAGACCCCACATTTTTGTGAATAATTATATTTGCAACATGTCTATAACAAGAAGTCTTTAACCGTGTTGTGTTATCTTGCTCAGTGCATTCTGGAGGCAAAAGGATTTTGAGTCTATTATTGTGTTAAAAGCTTTTAATCCAGTAAACAAGTTTGAATCAGAGATGACCTTTAGAAAAGGATTCAGAGGGTCATTACTTTTCACAAACTGACACTTGAGTTTGTCTTTTAACATTTCTCAACTGTTTCCAAAAACATTTATATTGCATGGAGTGTCCTCATACTCACACATCTCATTAATGGATTTTTCAAACAAACATCCATGTAAATGTTCTTCAGGGGTGTGCATGTTCATGTTCAGGTTTCTGCAGGCAGACATGTTCCCTCTCTCCCTCTCTACCATTAGGTGGCATCATTTCTAGTGACGGAAGCAGCCCAAGCAGCCTTGTCTGGTCTAGGGTGCACTTTAACCGTGGTAAGATAGTGGACTCTGAGCTCCAGTCCACATGATTTAGATAACAACCCCACTGCCTCTCAACCAACAGTTAATCTGTAACACACCCAGATACACACTGACTTGACTGAACATTTAAACTTGTTTGAGCTGAAAATAATAACAATTAGATATTTGAAACATAGATATGGAGGAGGGGGTAGAGCAGAAAAGAACCACCTTAAGCAATGACGTAGGCCTGGCTGTGGTATGAAAGGAACGTAACTTTTGCCGTTATGTTGGTTGAACTCCTGAGACGATCTCATGTGACAGATGCACTGTGTTGCAAGGAGGATAAGTTTAAGAGCACGTCTGATTGCACTGAAATCATTTGCTCTGCTTGTCAGCGAGTGAGGTGGCTCTCTGAGAACACTCCACTGAAGCAGATAGCTGCATATATAAAGGCTGTGGGATCGGCCTTTGAGTGTTTGTTTATTTTTAGCTTGACCCTGTCCTCTCCAGCACATTCTCTAAGCTGGGTAGATGGGGGGCAAAAGCAGGAGAGAGGGAAGAGGTCTGCCTGCAGAAACCTGAACATGAACATGCACTCTGAAGGTCTGGACACACAAGCAAAACCGCTAGCCAGCTTTTAAAACGTACCAAACTAAAGTGAAAAAAATGAACAAAACTCGCACTTAAGATCTGTTTAGCTCAGAGCTGCATTCCACTTTATCAAATTCAAAATGTTCTGAAGCTGAGATGCATCAGCTCCATAATGCCTGAACTGTTTTCAGAAGAGACAGAAGAAAAGGTCTGAATAAATTGAGTAGGTGGACATTAGGAAATTTGCATAGAAGCTCATAAAACATCTCTGGCTGTGGAGCTGAAAAAAATAATACCCTGCAAAAGCATGCAAAAATCTAATCTCTTTTTTTATTCCTCATAATTATCTGCAGAACTGGCGGAGTGTAATATATTAAGCCCGGCACTATATGTGCATGCACATGGTTTACCCAAGCTCTGTACTTTGGCCTTCTAAGCACTTACTAAGCACTCTATGGATGCATGAAAAACTTTTCCTAATTCAGGCGCCAATAACAAAACACTTCATACCTGTTTCCTTTTGACATGGCATGTCAGTGGATAGTGGTGCACTTCCAACTCTTGCAGATTTTGCTTAAAAATTCTACTTGAAAAGTTAAATTAAATCCAATGACATCAAACTAATTTTATCAAATATCCTTTTGTTGCATTTTGCATGGTAATTCTGTTTTAGATTTAAATTGATTAAAAAAGTGGAAAGAAAATGCTTTCAAGAGATCAAAAGGGAACAAAATAAAAACAATCATAATATGACGAATTGGGACACAGTCTCATCTCAATTAAAGCCTAGTTCCCTTAGTTCTTATGAATCAAACTACCACAGAGAAATAATAACTATTTTGACAAAAGTCAAATGAGGAGGATGTTGAAGCAGTAAGATTTGGTACAATGTGTTGATGAGGTAGTAAGATTTGTTATAATGAAGCTTTGACCTTAATAGCCAGACCCTTATTTGAACAGTTTGGCCTTTTCATGATCTCTTGACCTTCAGACCATTGAGTGAAGCCAGGAGGCAGAGAGTTTACAGTTGAGGCCTTGGCATCACAAACATGTAAGCACAGTAATATCAGAAGATACATTATAGCACCTGTGGCCCAAATACTGTACAGGGAGACTTGCAATCCCTGCTGGATTTCAGATGACAGTATATTGAATTACATTAACTGAAATCAAATTCCTTAATACCTGATAATGAAGAAAACCCAGATGAAGAACCTATTACCAGTTCCCAGCTAGTATACTTCCCAGTTATGTTCAGACTCTTCTGCAATTATTCATAATGTGAACCTTGTAGTGATCATTCATGTTATTGTGACATGGCACAACAATTAAAAAAAAATCATAATCAGTCATACCTTTCCTAGGTATCTTTTGTCACATACTGTAAGGTAATGCACTGGGATTCATTTGACCTGACAAGTGTGTTTTACTAAAGTAGAAGTCTTACACTAGAACAATAAAAATAGTATAAAAAAAGAAGACCCATGAGATCAGAAAGTGTTACAAAGTGGTTGCTGTCAGGTTGTAACATTTTCTCTATTGCCTTTTCACAATGGAACAAGAACTCAAATATTGGGCTGTATGAAGCAACACACACGCACACACCCTCACTCCACTGCACATGCGCTGGAGGTGGATGCACACCTCTCTGAGCGCAGCCTTCCCAGAGACAACAGTGTGAGCTTCAGCACGCTCGTGCAGGAACGAGGGCAGGGACGCAGGCTTAGAGGTGCTGGAGGGATGGCTGATTAAAAGTGAAGGGTCATGGTCTTTCTGGTAAATGTCACCCGCTCAGGAAGAGAGTGATTTGATCCCTTGCTCCGGCTCTCTTTCGGTCTGTGTTGGTGGCTGGTGAGAAGGTCAAAGTGAGACAAGCAAGCCCACTCTGAATTTTTTCTTCTGAGGACAGATCTGATGTGATATTCAAAGTTAAAACTGCTTTGCAGATTCTGTACAGCTTTGGTTATGAAGCATTGAAAAGAACATCGGCTAAGATTGCATTTATAGATGAAGGTTTTTAAAAAACGACTCTTTAAAGGGCTGGACCAAGTGATGCCAATGTTTACACACACTGAGACAAAGAAGAGCTAGGGCACAATTTAGGCCTCTTACACAGCACAATTCCGGTGTTTTACTTTAATTGATGTATTTATACTTTTTGTTATTTGCATTGATGTAAAATTTCATAGTTTTGGGGGATTTGTTATAGCTATTTAAAACTGTGTGTCCAGCTGTAGGCCTGAATGCCCTTGACATTATAAGGGGGTGGGGCAATTAAGTGTCAAAGTCAAAAGGGCGGGGCTAAAGGCTTCGCAGCAGAAATAAATTTTGAACGGGCCTCACTTTCTTCCCCACTCACACAACTGCAGGGACGGACACAGGTCACTCACAGACGGTAACTAGACCTTCTACTTGTTTAGACTTGGGTCAGTTGCTAGATATTAATGTCATCTTATTTATACTTTTTACCGTATCCTTTTTCTTTAGTATTTCTTTTTCCTGCAGCAGTGACAAAGATCTTATCTTATCCAGCTTACATTCCTGGTGCTTTGTAAAAGTTTTCATGTTTGAGTGCGGCGAATGTAGTGGCTAGTGGGAGTTTGTGTTTGACATTTCTTTTGGTTCGTGCACAGTTTGTATGCTACTTTTGATAACTCTGAAAAGAGTTCAGCATAGATAGCGCTGACATTTAAGCTCCTGTAGTTTGTTCCCTTTGGTGAGCAGGCCTTTGTGCTTCACGCCCCCTCAGAGCTCTACAGGATTATACTTTCTAATTTTGACCCCCCTTACCGTCCAACGAGGAGTGAATTAGCCTAATGCCGCCTACCACCGTGTCCAGATATCATCTCCACACGGTTTACCGCAATTTTAGCTTGTACGTTGTGCTGGAGTGCCACGGCCGTCAGTGTAATTTCAATTGCCTACATCATGAGCAGCACCTGGTCCCCAATGACTAATGTGTCTCTATTGCAGAGGACGAGACCAAAGCAGGCAAAATGGTTAAAGTTGGCATCAATGGGTAAGACTTTTTATTTTCTTACTGATCTGAATTGAAGTAAATTATCCTGATTTGGGAGGTGTACTAAAATAACCTGCTTTCTCTCACACTATGATACTAAAATGTCACTGAACTTCTCTTTTTAACTTTGGACCTGTTTGGACATTTTTGGTTCGAATGTTGCAGCAATTAACCCACTGAAACTAAATTTTGTTTCAGTTTTTGACCTTTTGTTGCCTGCACTAGTTTTTCATTCATATTAAGCCATATGTTTGCAAAGCATGCACAATGTCGTCACCATGACGTCAAGTGAGGGCAAAATTTCACCTGCTCTGTGCTTATCTTGCTTCACTCTTTTTTTTTTTTTTCTTTTGTTTGTTTGCCAAGTATCAGAGTTTGCCTTTTGAAACCCTCCTGTCCCCCCACTCAGTTGACACGCCTCCACCATACTAAACGTGTGGCTCCACACGACGAGTGATGCATGTCTCTGGCACCAGTTGCCATGCCCTTAAACACAGGAGCATGTTGTGTAATAAGAAATCGGAGCCTTCAGCATAGCTCAGAGGTCACATGCACATTCATGTACAGTAAGCTACACACTCTGGGATGCCCCTCATGCCCCACAGTGTCTTTTAAATCAGTTAAACATTTGATCTGTTAGCCTCATGTAGTTCATTGTAGTGCTGCTGCACTCATTTGAAAACTGCTAAAGAAGGATCCCTTTAGGTTCCCTAAAGAAATGTTGCTGGAGGGAGGAGGAGGGACTTTAATGTAACACCTTTCAAAGGTTTCTTGTCAAGTTTTTTTTTATGGTTTTTGCCACTGTGAAAATGTGAAGGATTAATTCATTTAAAGGGGTTCTTTGTAGCACCTGTAAACTTTAACAGCTACAATAATTAAAAGAATGTTTCTCTAAAGTGGTGTTTCACAACCCTAATGCAGTTTTCATATTGCCCTGGACATAGTAGAGCTTCCCTCAACTCACAATTGACTCAAGGGGTTTGTTAATGAGCTGATTATTTGAATCAGGTGTTAAGCAAAGAAGGCAGATCTGCAGAGAAACAGTATCTGAGCAGACCATCCTTGGAAACGGTCTCTAGGGTACCTTTCTTTTTGGCACTGCTTGGTGTGCTTCTATGTTTAAGTGGCTGTCTGTGTTGGTCCAACACATCCTGTTTTCATTTAGGCTTTAGCTCTTGTCAGTTCTCTGGTGTACTCAAAGTTAAACTGTAACTAGTTCTCGATCAAATGTGTTCCTCCTCCCTCACACTGCAGAACAGGACTTTAATCCTCAGTCCAGTGTTTCTCAACTCCTGGTTTTGTGCCTAGTTAACTTCTAAGTCTTCTAACTTCTAATCATTTCCTGTCTGATAAGAAGCATGCATATCTGCCCCTGGTTCAGTGGTGACTTAATTAAATCTTTCACCGAACTCCTCCACTGCACATGCACCGCCCCACACGTCCCCAGTAGTCACATGCTTACTGTTCGAATGAGCAAGTTGCGAGTTCTGTCAAAGTAACCGCTGCAAGTATCTGGATTTGGCAAAACCAGCCACCTACTGTAATCCAAAACCACAAACCGGTTGGTTGCACAGTCAGTTAATTTTGACCTTTAGTCTGGCCATCCAGGAAAGGTCTAGTATGTCACCACAATGGTATGAAGGTAAAGGCCTTCTCTGTATAGAAAAGGGTGCAAGACTAATGTCCTTGTGCGGTGTGGTGGCCATGTTTGCCTGGTGATTACAGGAATAGCAGAATGGCAGTGCTCCTGGAGCAGGGATGTTTTGGGTTTTTTTGCAGTGGCAGTGATGCGGTTCTACCATCTAGTGGTCGACTGAGTGGGTTTTAAAATGTACATTCTCAACTAGTCTGCAGTGAGCTGGCAGTTTGTCATTGTGTATTTGAACTTATGTGATGTGTCCTGATAAATACATCAGTATTAAATGGTGTGAGAGTCGGGGGTGACTGATGGGTCCCTAAATCCACTGTGTTCCAGATTTGGGCGCATTGGGCGTCTGGTGACCCGCGCTGCCTTCCAATCCAAGAAGGTGGAGATTGTGGCAATCAATGACCCTTTCATTGATCTGGAGTACATGGTGAGGTGTTTTTTATTTATTTATTTCTTTCTTCCTAAACTATAATTTCCCAATCATGCCCGTTCTTGGTATGCCATCTTTTTTGGATCACTTGAATTGGTTTTGCAGGTCATCTTATTTATTTGACCTTCACTTCCCTACAGGTCTACATGTTCAAATATGACTCCACTCATGGAAATTACAAAGGAGAAGTCAAGGCTGAGGGTGGCAAGCTGGTCATTGATGGACATGCAATCACAGTTTACAGCGAGTGAGTTACTTTTTGTACATATGTAATACAGATAGGAATGTGTTTTGGTTTCTTGCCTGCTAACTCCCTGTCCCTACTCTGTAGGAGGGATCCTGCCAACATTAAATGGGGTGATGCTGGTGCTGTGTATGTTGTGGAGTCTACTGGCGTTTTCACCACAATTGAGAAGGCCTCTGTAAGCAATGCTCTGTTCTTTACTACAGCAAGTGTGTTAGTTGGACCATACCTTCCTATAAATTGTGACTTTAACACCCCCCCCCCCTGATCTCTTTAGTCTCATCTGAAAGGTGGTGCCAAGAGAGTCATCATTTCTGCTCCCAGTGCTGATGCTCCAATGTTTGTCATGGGTGTAAACCATGAGAAATATGACAACACTCTGAAAGTAGTCAGGTACAAAAACTTTTTGGTGTTTCTCATCATGGCACTTGCAGGCAGGAGCCAGTAGAGGGCATGCTGTCACTAGCTAATATGAAGTTTCCCTGTGCCCTTCAAAGCATTGTTTCCCCATGTAGAATACAACACATGCTATAAATGAAATGTTTGGATAGCATGGCCCATCAATGTCTTTTTTTATTTTTATTTTTTTTCTCTTCATAGCAATGCTTCTTGCACTACCAACTGCCTGGCTCCTCTGGCCAAGGTCATCAATGATAACTTTGTCATCATTGAGGGCCTTATGGTAAGAGATTAAACATTGTACAATCCTGCCGTAAGCCTTTTGATCCAACAGCCTCTACCACCCTGTGTCCTGTTCAGCAACCCGTAGTTAAAATTCTCATCTTTTTCTCCCCTCCCCTGCTTTATTTTATACCCCCTCGCCTGATTTATCTCTCAGAGCACGGTTCACGCCATCACAGCCACCCAGAAGACCGTTGATGGTCCCTCTGGTAAGCTGTGGAGGGATGGCCGTGGAGCCAGCCAGAATATCATCCCAGCATCCACTGGTGCTGCCAAAGCTGTGGGAAAAGTAATTCCAGAACTCAATGGGTGTGTTCCTTTTCCCATACATTATGTTGTCATGAATGCATTTATGTACAAAATGTGCTGTTTTTCCATTTTTAAGACCTTTTGAGTTGATGAAGGGAAAAACCTAGATTGCAACTTCCTTTTCTGAGCATGTGAAATTCTCATTAGCCAATGGCTCTACATTTTCAGTTTCCTCTCTTCTGAAACAAAGATGTAATTCTTCACTTCCTGTTTCAGCAAACTGACTGGCATGGCCTTCCGTGTCCCCACTCCCAATGTGTCGGTGGTTGACTTGACCGTTCGTTTGGAGAAGCCTGTAAGTGGACCCCTGTGGTTGCCTGCACTGCACCTACTTGACCTCAATTATACAAACGCTAACAATGTCAATACAGGAAACTATTTTCTTGAGCTATTTAAGTAGAGGATCAGAAGGTGTAAGTGGTGGCAGTGTTCCCTCAGATTCCTATGTTGTGAAAATAAATTGTTTATTTGTATTTGAACTCGTGGTGTTGTTGGTCAGCTCTGAATATAACGTTCTCTTGTGATTACCTCAAGACTTTAATTCTAGCTTGTTTGACAGCTCCTACATTTAGATTGTCATGTCATCTGTGCAGCAGAACAGCTGTCTTGATGAAACATTCTTAAATCTCTTCTTTTGCAATTCAGGCCAAGTATGATGACATCAAGAAAGTGGTCAAGGAAGCCTCTGAGGGACCTATGAAGGGTATTCTGGGATACACAGAACACCAGGTATGAGTCTCCAGGGTGAATAATTAGAACAGATACAGAATTCCATTTGATGCTCTGGGACAAATTTCATGAGTTGACTGACTCCATTTGCAATGGGGGGGGGGGGAGCACCTGAACTCTGGCAGATTGTGGTTATGGATTGACTTTTACTTAGCAATGAGTCACTAATGTCCTTATGTAGCCCTTTGCAGTTATTATGAACTGCTTGCCAATATCTGTACAAGTGAACTCTTGCCAGCTGATGTGGGTATTGAACATGACCTTGCTGTAAACTTAATTTGCTCAGTGATATCAGCTTTTTGTCCATGTTTACCAATGTGGACAGGCTTTGCTACATGGAAAAGTAATTTAGGCAGACAATGCCTCTTGCTTCTGATACAATACTGATTCTAGGGGACAGGGTGGTGCCTCCTAAAAATGTGATTTCAAACATGCATTTCAGTTGTAACTCCTTTTTGTTACAGGTGGTGTCTACAGACTTCAACGGTGATGCTCGCTCCTCCATCTTTGATGCTGGTGCTGGAATCGCCCTTAACGATCACTTTGTGAAGCTAGTGACATGGTACGTGTCTTCGTTTGTTTTTTCCTTTTTCATTTATAAGTTGCAGACATATTGAGTGCTGTTCTTCCTTTCTTCCCTAGGTATGACAATGAGTTTGGCTACAGCAACCGTGTCTGTGACCTAATGGCCCACATGGCCTCCAAGGAGTAAATGACAACCCTCATAACAACTGCTAGATGTGCCATGCTTTTCGTTTGAAGACCAATATTTTTTTTATATGGAAATGCCCTGTTCCGTTTGTGTGTGGTCTGATGAGGATCCTAGTATTGAATGGTTCTGTCTGTTCAAACATTTGACAGAATAAAGTCCTCTGCTGTGAGGTTTCTTTTTTCTTTTTCTTGTGTTAAGTCCTGGGTGTGACATTTAAAAACCTGAAATGCTTGAGGCCTATTAGATAAAGTGGCAAGAGATCAAGTGTGTTCAGCATCTTTTCAATGCTGATTAAAATGCCTCCCAAGCTACCAAACAGTGATCTGGGGTAAGATGATTCCATTCTGATTTGCCAAGCATGAGCTGGCAGTGAGGACTCTCTCATGTACAAGTTGACCATTGTGTGGTTCAAACTAGAATGAATGCCCTGCTAATTAAAGGCTGGGCAAGTGGATATGCTTTGGCTCGGTGAGTGAAGGCCACACTTAACTGTTCTAATTAAGGTCAAATATACTTTGAATTGAAGCTAGAAACAAAAAGTGCTACTTTAAGTGTATTAAACATGGCTGATCATTCTCTTACTATACATTAATGTAAAGGTTCTTTGAGCGGAGAATGATTATGAAGAAAAAAGGCTGACTCGTTTGCATGCTGAGATCCAAGTGCAGGCCTTCTCCAGCTCTAGCTGTGAGAACTAAAAGTATTTTCATGACCTTTAATCTGCAAAGACATGGGTTCATTTGTGCGGTATTGCCCATGACTGGGACGACCGAAATGAATGGAGAAACAGTAAATGTGCTCAGACAGCCTTTGTGTCCTTCCATGCTGTGTGACCTGGATTTTAAAAAATCTGAAAACCTTATTTTTCCTGTTTTTTTGGGACAAGATAAACATTTTAAAATTTTGAAATGGTTTGTTATTTGGGCACATGTTGGGTGCTTCAGCTACAGACTCCTCAACTGTCTACTGTTTCAACAGGCATCGCATCTAAATTGTGATCTGAGTGGAAGATGGCAAACGGGGAAGGAAAATGAACATTTGCACATCATGGTGTTTTGTATGTAAGCGCAATTACAAATAGTGCAGCGATCAGATGATGGTGGGTGTGAAAACAGGATGTCCTCAGTCAGTAAAAACAGTCCATCCACAACCACACAGCAAGGGAGGATGAGCAACAGTTCATAATCCTCTGACTAGAAGCTTGAGAGTCTGTTATAAAAATCAAAACCACTAATCTACAGAGATGGTTACTCCACTATAGTCAGCACAATTGATTCTGACCCTTACAGTGATTGGGTTCATCGGCCTGGTTATTCTGTGTTAATAGGGGTGTGTCGTCATTCAGGAAGGGACCATGTGCCCCCTTCTCTGTGGTTTAATGATAAAAATGATGTCAGTCATAATTGTCTTCACTGTCACCAGATCTGAGGCCAGCTACAAACCCACGGGAGATTTTAAACCAGCATGTAAGACAACAAACACCAGTTAAGAGAATATTATTTGAAACAATTGTTCTATCCCTCCATTACTGTTAGAGTTTTAGAATCTGTGCCAAGAGACACTGAAGCAGTTCTGGTGGCTCTTTTTGGATCTTTACTTTATTGAGACAGTCAGTTTGTCCTTTGTCAGCTATCTGTACAGGGTTGGGTGGGGCAGCTATACACATTTCTGCAGCATTGTAGATGTGGAGATATCTTCAGATCCTATGATGGTGTGGGCTATATTACCGTACCCAATACATGGTGCTTCTTATGCAACTACAAAATTAAAGCTGGACGAAGGGGGGTCTGGCCTCGAACCGCTTTTTTGTGTTTCTCGGTGTCCAGGTGGAATTTTAGATCCCTGGCACCTCCACTGGACACCGAGACA
>JBBMFX010000007.1:9328195-9343224 GCA_037832545.1 Rhabdalestes septentrionalis | reverse complement strand
TATATATAGTTGTCCCATAATCTCTTTATGCTTTAGTAGAATGCATCTGTATTGTTGACATGTATGGCTATTGTTATTAAAGTCCTTAAAGAAAGCAACTAAGCAGCTCATATGTGGAGTTATTAAATGCCAGACAGTATTTTGTTTCTCTTGTCAGTACATACTGAGGTCCTATTAAAGAGCAGAGAAATCACTACTACATGGCTAGAAATCACCTTTGACATTTGCCTTTACAACAATAGCTCTAGTTTCGTTAATTAATTTTGGTAATGGTATTAGTTTAGAAAAGCTCATCGTTGAACAGAACCATCTCTTCTAGGCTACTTAAGCTACACAAAATGAAGTATTGTAACTCCTGATCATTACACCAACAGGGATTTTAATGACATTGCATTCAAATACAAAGACTTCAGTATTGAGTTTGTTCCTCACGTCTTCTTGGATGGCTTTCCACAAGGTTTTGGAGTTTCTGTGGGACTTTGTGCTCATTCAGTCTGATGGACATTTACAAAGTCAGGCACTGGTGTTGGATGAGAAGGCCTGGCTCGCAATCACCATTCCAGTTCATACCAAAGGTGTTGAATGGGGTTGCGGTCATGGCTCTGTGCGGAACAGTCAGGTTCTCAAACTCGCCCAACCAAGCCTTCCACAAACTGTGTCCACAAATTTGAAGTTGTCTAAAATACCTTGGTGTGCTGAAGCATTATATTAGCCATTTCTTCCAGAGAAGGGCATATAATTTCAATAATTGCGTCCCAATACTTTTGTCCAAATAGTTGCCTAATCGAGCCTCAAAACGCGTTATCCTTTTTGTCCCCCACCCGTATTCAGACCAACGCTCCCTCTGATTGGTCGTCAGTCGGACTGCTGGTGTATTTGAGCTCTTTAGCCAATCATGGAGCAGGAATTCAGTCGATACCAGCCAATCATATTTCGGGTCTGCTCGAAAACCCAGTGGGTAAACAATTATTCCGAATCTCCCGCAGTGCATATCTTTTTAGTTGCTAGGCAAGAGCTCTCTGCTGGATGCTTGTCCCTTTCTAGAACGTTCTGTTTCCATCCTGCTACCCACTAAAGCCTTAAACATTTTTATTACAACATTCTTAGCTGCCAAGCATTCGCTTTGTATATTTTGTTTTTGTATTTTCTCTGATTGCCACCGTTCGTCTCTGCGTGTCAGTGAGCTCTACTCTTAGCCGAGCCGCAGAGGGCTCCGGGGGTTCAGTGTTCTGCAGGTGTAGCGAGGTTCTGGTGGAATAACGCCTAGAGGCACCGAGAGCGGCACAGGGCGGTGTTCATGCCAGATCTGCAGCGTGCGAGCTTTCCGTGCCGCAGCATGAACCAGTGGCTTGGAGAGCAGGGAGACGCCGGAGCTCCGGACTCCCCTTCCGCCCTGCTCCACGAGTCCTCCTTTCTCCTGCTGGCCGAGGCGCAGTCCCCCGTTCAGGGCCCGGACGGCGGTGCAGACCTGCCTGCTCTGGCGCCAGTGAACGGCTCCCGGCACAGGGCCCTTCCCCCTCATCCTCATCCTCACCCTACCGCGGCTGCGGCGCTGCGCAACGACCTGGGCTCAAATATCAGCGTGCTGAAGACGCTCAACCTGCGCTTCCGCTGCTTCCTGGCCAAAGTACACGAACTAGAGAGGCGCAACAAGATCCTGGAAAAGCAGCTGCAGCAGGCGCTGGAGAACAACGCGAGTGAGGAGGCGCATAGGGAGCGCAAAGAGAGCGCGGTCCAGACCGGGTTCGTGGGGCCCATCCCAGTCCGGCCTTCGTCCTTGCCATTCCAGAACGCCAACGCCTCCACCGCGAGGAGACCCACCGTCTTGTTCACGCCTCCTCTGGCCGCTGCGCTTCAGGCCCGCGCCGCCAACCCGGTCATCACCCTCAGCGCCACCACTCCAACCGAGCCTGCCGCAGCCAACACTAACAACTCCAACAACGCGCCTAACGCGGCTCCTAATCCGCCCCCTCGCTTCCTTCCCGGTACCATCTGGTCGTACAGCCCCAGCCGAAGGTGCGGCTCGGGCTCGGAGAGGGTCACCAGCCCCGGAGTGTCCTGGGTGCACCCAGACGGAGTGGGTGTGCAGATAGACACTATCACCCCGGAAATCAGGGCGCTGTACAACGTGCTAGCCAAAGTAAAGAGGGAGCGAGACGAGTACAAGCGCAGGTGAACGGGGTTGTTTGTGTGGATGGTGGGTTGCATGAGCATTATAGAACGTGCACTATAGGGCTGCACTAGGTTCCCAAAGTCACAACGAGTCTACACGTCCAAAGACAGGATAGGTTTGCCTGTGGGGCACATTAGGCAGATGGAGTGGATGAAGTTGCAGGGTTGGTCTCATTCTGATTCCTACTAGTAGGCTTTGATATTTAGGCTTTGTTCTGCAAGACTCCCTAGAGGTTTTTCATTTTCCTTGGTCCTGTTGTGTTTCAAAGTAGATTGGGGGGATAAACTGGGTAATTTTTATTTTTTATTTTTTGGGGGGGGGGGTTCAGATAGAAAACCACTGCATTAGTATAATACTACTGTCAGAGTTCAAAGAGTGCAAGAACAACTCAAGCGCAACAAAACAGAACAAGACAGATTACTGTATTCTGACAGGTAATGTGTTCTGGCAGCTGTCGGTTAGTGCAAAATGCGGAATAGCGGAAAAAAAAATACTACTACAGTTTTCTCCTATTCTGATCCTGGAGACACAACATATTACACATTTAAGAGTTTTCTCAGCACAGCAGATCCAACCATCAACCCTTTGCTGAGCTTTAGAGCAAGTGTTAAAACAGGGAAAGCACTAAAATTTGCCAGGCAGTGTGTTCTCAGGATTTGGGTTGGCAAACACTGTACTAGTACACCAGTCGAAGTGCATTTATCAAGGCAGGCTGGATAATGCAGCACTCCTGTAGCTAAATCTTGGTTCAGAATGGCCCAATCAGCATTTTACTTACTAATTACATTGGGATGTAGGGAACTAGCCTGTAAACAAAAATGCATTGACTGAGAATTCAAAGAAGATGGCTAAAGGGCTGACAGAGATGTAATGCAGTACAGTATTATTGTACTATTGAGGGATATACCGGTCACAATTATTGAGGTATAGCCTGACCACAGCTATTTTCCCTTTCAGAATTATGAGCAACATGGAGTGTGAACTGGGTACATTTTCATCAGCTGGGCTGAAACAAAGTAACACAAATAAAAGAAAGCAGAGCATTCCTATATTGAGTGCAGGGGGTCCTTGTGTTACAACAGTCTCGACAAACGACGTTTTGAGTTACAATGCTCACTACAACGCCAATCCCACTCGGTTTACAGCATCAGCCTCGTATTTACAGACTGTGGAAGAAATGTTTGGTTGCGTGTGGCAGAGGAATACGCAGTAATGTGGCATGTGAGGGAGTTTTTCTGTGTCTTAGTTGTGCTTTCATGATTTTACAGCTGTGTAAGAATATGTAAGTAACTTGGGCTAGTGTGTGTGTCAACTTACACCAGAATTCGGGTTACATCACTTTTGAAGGAACAGATCTGTGGCACAACTCCAGGACCCCCTGTAATGGCATTTGTCTTAACAAAAACAGTGATTTTTATAATACCAATTAAATAGTTAATTCTAGCTATTTATATCGCAATTAACCATCAGATACAATTTCATAACTGATATTAAGCCAATACTGGTGAAGGATTAGATCTGTGGAAAGATAACTAAAATCACCCTAGTCAGTGATCGCTGAATCTATGATTGATACATACATAGCAAAGAGGTTGGGGTTATTTTTTTAGAGTGTCTTGATGTAACGTGAACACTGGATTTTCACTGGACACTGGAATTTCCAAAAGTGCAGAGTGGTTATTGAGGTGGGTGGCAATATTTTCATAAATTGGTTAAACAAAGGTTCAAAAACTTCAAAATTGCTAGAACTGTGGTCATTTGTAAAAGCATTAAATGCAAACATGATTAATTCATTTTTTTAAATATATATATATATATATATTGTCAAAAGTGCTGTCTTCACTGGGAAGTGGAAATAGCAAATAGTATAATGCAGCTTGTGATCTGTATGTAGACAGGCTAGACCAATCAAATGTATTCATAACTTACAACCATAACTTACTTGGCAGTCTGGCACACAGTGCTTAGTGTAAAAGCCTTTAACCATTTCTGGTATTTTGTGCAAAAATAAGAGGCCTAAACCATCATTTGGAGAAAAAGTTCCAGTTTTAATCATAACTATCACTAGTTGTCAGAATAGTTACAATTACATAAGTTTACTATTCTTCAACCCTTATTGATGTAAACAGAACATATGTGTCCTAAATATATACAAATGTATGTCATAAAATGACCAAAATCCATAAAAATAATATGAATAAAATGCATAATGCTTACATTGATTTTAACATCAATAGGTGCTAGCTGTAGTATTTGTAGTCTGTTCAAAATGTCTTCTTGTTTGAATGCTATGCAATGTAAGCAAGAGGATAGTAGTTAGGACTGCTGCAAAATAATATTCTATTATGGAGTCCTCAATTGATTTCATGACCTAAGCGGGTCACTCCCTTCCGTTCTTTATTTAGTAGCTCATATGAAACTGGGGTGTGATTAGAGACAGATTGTATGACTAAACCCTGCAAGGCCCAGTGCAACAGTGGGATCAGCAAAAAAAAGCCCCAAGCAGCTGCATCAGGCAGGCAAGAGCCCACTGCTGTCAGCATGCTCCACCAAGTGAAAGCCAGCGCAGTAAGTGCTGTCCATGCTCCTGATGCTGAGGGGCAAGTTCTTCTCTTTTCATTAAAGCATTTATATCTTTGCTACGGTCTTGAAAATAAAGGTGACGAGAAAGATTATTTTCATTGATGCAATATAAGTATCACTGTGGTTCTTTAAAGAACTTCTCAGTTCCTGCTTAGGCTTCTGTACTCCATTCTCTAAACTAATTCTGAATATGTTAGCCAAAAATGTTCCTTTGATGGCATCGCTCCAAGGTGTGGTGTCTTGCAATGTGCAAGTCAAGTCAAGTGGATTTACCGTAATTTCAGACAAATGCAGAGTACACAGAGAAATGAAATGGTTCCTCCAGGACCGCGGTCCAACACGAGCAAAAACAAACACTACAAGGCTACATATGTGCAGACTGGACAAAATACACAGAGTGCAAAGAGAGCAGGAGAGAGAGTGCAAGAAAACAAAAATGAGTCACAAAACAGGATTTAGTGCAGTATTATGACAGATATTATATCCTAGCACATACTTTCTCTGCAGTTTCTCAGTTTTTTCTCACTCTACACAGTAAAAAATGGGAGGTGAACTGATGAAGGGTGTTATGTTGAGGTCCTGAGGTCCTACACAAAAGCAAAACATGCCATATCTTGTGAAATGTCATGAAATTTTTATCCAATGATCAATTGCTTCTCACCCAGGAGCTCCAGTTAAACTGAGCCTCAGGTTATTTCTGTCATGGATAGGCGCAGCTGTTCTAGCTTGTGCGTCCTGTCCGACCTAGGGGCACATTTAGTTGTTGAGTGGAGGAGTTGTTACACGCTGGAGGCACTGGGATGTGAGAAAAGGGAATTTTGAGGCAGAATGGGATATAAAGATTAGATCACCTTACAAATAGTACACATTTAGCCTAGTGGGTAAAACACTTGCCTGTGAACCCAATGACCACAAATATCTCATTTCCATTGCACTGTTGGGGGTGCAGGGTGCCGGTTCTGGTTCCCGGCCAGTGCTGAACTGGGAACCAACCAAAACCAACCGAGAACCGGGCCGCATTTCCATTAGGCGGGAGCTCAGCATGATGATATGTCACAGGCCACTCCCAATAAACAGAAACAGATATGGGCGATTTCAGTTTGAGCGTGCTAGTTATCCTCCAAAATTTGAGGATTTATTTCAGTTTCCAGAGACAGTTTATTCAGCAAGTTATTACCGTTAAAAGAGATCAACATATACAACGATGACTCTGGCCACCGCTCGTTATGTCGCGGGTTCTCGCGAGTAGACCAGCAAAGTTTAGGTTCCGGTTCGGTGCTCGTTTTAGGGCACCGACACCAATAACTTTTCTGTGGAAAAGTGCGCCAGTGGTTCCAAAATTGGGAACCGGCATGAGAACCATTGCAGTGGAAAAGGGGTAAATGTTGCAAGTTCAAACACTTTCTACCATAGTGTCCTTGAGCACTTAACCCTCAGCTGCTCCAGGGAGACTGTCCCAGTAACTAATGCTTTTATAAGCTACTCTGAATATGGGTGTCTTCCAAATACCCCATTACCTTTACCACTACAGATTGTGCATGTCCTATTTGGAGACCTACTAACATCAAATCAGACAAGAGGGATTAATCTATACTGAAGTGGGGAAAGAGACAGACCAGCCATTAACTAAACCAATCCCTGAGGCCCTATAGTTAGAGCTTCCTCTTATGGAATTACTTCTTTTCCCACAGTTACATGTAATATAGTAATTAGTAGTCATGCAATATAGTTTTATTTAAGGCATAGGAGAGATTCATACCCACTGTTTGGGTCCACTGACTCATCATTCATGGCTTATGAAAGCATGTGAAGAGTAATATTTATCTCACATGTTTTGCGGTGCTATGCATGTCCGACTCTCTTTACACTTCCACAGACCTGGGCTATAAAACGGTGGGCTTGTACTCATGGACACTTTGAAAAATGGTTTTACCCAATATATATGCACAAAGTCCCACTATGCTGTCATATTGTGGTCCCATGCAGTTTCACAACTCCCAGAAAAAGTTCATACACACCCTGAAGCATCTAGGGGCCTGGCCTGAAAAAAGGCGGGAGTCTTAAATACAGTGCTTATTAAGACTGCTACGAGACTAACAAAAAATGAATGAGCAGTTGTGTGAAGGGCCGTCAGGGAAGTGTTTTTTTTTTTTTTTCAAAGATGGGAATCCCTAATATGTATACCTACCAAAAAATGATTGCTATTTAAATAATTTTGTGTGTTTATTTTGTGCATGTGGCATTTATTTTATAATAAAACATTGAGATAAACAGTCAGATAATAAGATGTCTGTATAGACACATGCCTAAAATGAAAAGAAGTCTTTGTCTTGTTAGGTCACTTGGGGTCATTCATTCATTCTTGCGGGTGAAGCTGATTTTCCTCTCCTGCGCATCAAGACTCCACACTGTATCTGCATTGCAGTTCACAGACTAGCACTGGTGGCCTGCATGCAGTCATCATCTTCTCCCTCTCCCTGCTTCCCTCCCTTCCTCGCTTTCTCTGTAGTCTCTTGCTTATCCTTGCTATCTCTCTTTCCCAGCCTCCTCATCTATCAACCATTCAGTAATTGTTTGTTGGCACCTTGAAATTGTTTGCTGTTAACTTAAACGTGTGGTCTGGCGAGGAGGCTTCAGTGAGCTGAGGGAATACTGCAGTGCACTGCATTTAAAAGAGCCCTTACGTAAGAGAGAGCGTGTGCAGTGATAGAGCCGCGGACTCGTTCTGTTCTACTCTACTGCACTTTACTACTGTGCAGGCACTCCTGCACGCAATAATGAATCATGCAATACTGAATCATTAAGTCTGCAGTGTCCTAGCACTCATCACGCAACACACTCACACATACAGTGTGTATTCTAGATACAGATTCCGTATTCTAGATACCGTTGTGTCTAGACGGAATCTGATTTCTTTGCACCTTTGTTTTTAATAAGCCATGTTTACCCTTTTGTTTGAAATTAAAATACATGAACTCATGAAACACCAGCACATACTAGTACTTTGTGCTCCTTGCTGGCATTTTACATTGTAAGTTGCAGGTTTGAACTACATTAATAAATAAAGTGCTGCATTAAGGTTGAGAGCCTAAGGTTAAGTTGAACCTATAGCACAATTGATTACTTTTTGATAAAGATAGAGCAGCATCATTCAAATGCAGCCTTAGCAGGCTTGCCTGGTTCATATATTTCCATTTATTGCCTCTTAACCATTGCTACATTTATACCAAACCTAAAGTGGCCCCTTTCAGGGAACAGAGCACAACACTCTAAAATTCTTCCTCTTCATTTAACCCATTCACCAAGTGAAGTAATGTGCAGCCAGCAACGGTTTGCTGTGTTGAACTTGAGGTTGATTGTTTTGTCTTTGTATTTTTTTTTAAAAGATGGGAGGAGGAATACACTGTGAGAGTGGAACTCCAGCATAAGATCACAGACCTACAGGAGGTAAGAAAATCTAGTATTATAACTTTTAACTTTTCGATACACTAACTTCGATATATTAACCAAATATGACAGTATTTAGAATGAAATCTAAATGAAGCTGAAGAATGACTGTATCCATTCAGGCTCAGTTTACTAATTGCATTGCAGTTACATCAAATATTATTATTAGAATACTTACCGAGCATTATGCATTGCCACTATCCATTCCAGTATCCTAATATTTTGATGCACTGTTGCACCCCCCATATTATATCTAGTTTAAATGTACTTTGGGGTTTAGACACATAAGCTTTAGCTCAGAACTAAATATGTTAAGCAAAAGTGTCTCTGCACTCAGTATAGTTCACCAATGAGAAAATAGAGGGTGATAAATTGAAGGCAAAATAACTTGTAGTGTTATAGTAAGAGCTTCAGCTTAAAAGGAGCTTTGATGCACCTTGGCTCAGATTCTAAAAGCACTGTAAATGTATTGGAGTGTTGAGGTCTGGTGAGTGCGAGAACTATGCAATATAAATTATTATTTACACCAGATGTTTACATCACTTGACACTTCAATTCAGTTGTCATTTTAGTGAGTCGAACAGTCTTTGTGACTGTAGCTCCTGCTACCCATGCTTTTCAAGGTGTACATTTACACTTTACCCTACATTTACTAAACCTGAGGTCAACTAGGGCATATTAGCATTTTTATACATGCCACAGAACATGTTATGGTTCAATTTTTTTAATTGTATCACGCTGTGTATCCGTCTGGAAGCTTTTGCACTTGTCATGTTATTTGTTCTCCTCTCATTTTTCAGGTTTTCCGTTTTCTTACCTGTAATCCGTATTATGGACATGTTTTTTTGATATTTGTTTTCAGTGGGATGGTCTGACCATGTTGTCTGTTTGCTGTAAATACACTACAGTTTTACTGTAGTTTAAACCACTCTTCAAACTGGCTGTCAAAAACGTGGTGTTCTTAAGTACTGATTTTGTCATTTTAGTTTTCTTACAGTCAAATTCTGTATTTTGAACCTGTATGTGTTTGGAATGTATCCAGTGATTTGTTTCTCACAATATGCAGACATGCAAATAATTTCTTTGATTTGTTTCATTTACATGTAAATGAAGCACATAAGTAAGTTGTAAATCAAGTAAGGAGACTGATATTTATCCTTTTCTTCTCTCTGTTTATTACTGACATCTTTTTCTGTTGCCCGTAGACTTGTTTTTGATATTTTTATGCTGTCCATATAAAATGATATAATAATGTGATTAAGAGACCTCTAGTGTCAGGGGAATGCGATTAGCGCAATGATCTTCACTTCCAGAACTGCATGGCCAATTTTAACATTTGCCCTTCTCTCCTACAGCTGTCATCACAGTCAACTGGGTCCAATTAATGTAGGAAAAAAAAGAAAGAAACACTTTAGGCACTGTAGACCTGATTATTGCATGTGAAGTGAAAGTGAAGTATTGTTAATAGAATGTACCGTACATGATGCGTTGTCACATATCCATGATATGTGTTCCAGTGAACGGGTGTTTTATACCAGGATAGGATTTGTAAAATGGAATAAATTCTTAGTATCTTAGCATATCAATAAATAACATATTAAGACAGTTAAACATTATTTGCTGTAAGATTTAAAAAACATATAAAATCAACGCTTTAAGTTTATATATACAGTCCTAACCATTTAGTTGTTTAATGTGAGGTGCTGTAACTTGATTTCTTCTCACAGTCACTGTTATCGTTTTTGAGGTCCAGGAAAAAAAAAAAAGTCTGCTTTCCTCTGTTTTGATGTGTGACAGTGACCTGTTTTAGCTTGAAATCCCTGAAGGGAGGACATGTCAGGTATGTTGGTATGTAGGTTTGAAATTGAGCTTCGTACTGTGAACATAGGTCAGGGATAGCCAGGTGTGAAAATGTACAGGAGTGGTTGCAGTTTTCATTCCAGTCAAATATATCACTTTTTAATTTACTGGTATCAGTTTTCAAGAATTTTTTACATGATCATGTATGCTCTTGAAATGAAAACCAGTAAAGACGGCAGCTCTTTGTACAGTCCTGTTATAGAGATATCTTTCTCAACCCCCTCAGAGTACACACACTGGCCTAAGCTCAGGTCCCAAGATACGATGTGTGTGTGTGTGTGTGTGTGTGTGTGTGTGTGTGCACTCTTAGGACCTGCAAGAGAGTGAGATGTGTCAGGACGAGCTGGCTCTGAGAGTGCAGCAGCTGAAGGCTGAGCTCGTCCTCTTCAAGGGTCTCATGAGCAATGTGAGTGTAGTCACAAAATATAATTATATAATTATAAAATTATAATAGTTCGATCAGTTTTTTAAATTTGATGTATTTCTTTTTTAATATTGTGTAATATTTTTCGGAATTGAAAATGCCAAGGGACACTATTCTGAGCGACTGGCTTGTATTGTGCTTCATTAAAAAATGGAGCCTAAACTCTCTCAACAGAAATAGAGCTAAACTCTTTCAGGCTGAATATGCAGATATGTTTAAAAACATCACAAAAACAATGAACAAAAAAGGATTTTGTTTAGTTTGCATACTATATCAAACTTTCAAACAACGGAAGAGCATTCCGTTTTATATAAGTCCTCATTATGCACCTGTCATATAATTTCAATGCCCTTTTTGCCGTGTCGCCAGGTCTTTTTAGAGACACAAATGAGCTCATGCAGATCTCCCGCAATACTGAGTAATTAGTTTAATAGAAAATAATCACACAGAATTGGTTTGATTTTTTTGCATGACTAAAGAGTTATAAAGTGACCAGCGATCTTCTGTATAAACAGGATCTGTCCGAGTTGGACAGTAAGATCCAGGAGAAGGCGATGAAGGTGGATATGGATATCTGCAGACGCATTGATATCACAGCTCGTCTGTGTGACCTGGCCCAGCAGCGGAACTGTGAGGACCCCATCAAAATCTTTAAGGTGTGGAGATACTTTCAATCAGCCCTCCACACACACTGCCTGTCTACCTGTCTGCTTCTGTGCTGGGGACTACAATTTCAAGTTTAAATTTGAGAGATTATTGCTCACTTAGTTTTGTGTTCTGTAGAAATGGGGGGATTCTGTGGAGTGTAAGTCACCAAAATCCAGTAAAGCGTCTTCAAGACTCATTCTGAAGATCCTTGATTGACATTTCCTGCCTAGTGTTGTTCTCGCCCTTCTGCAGTGCTGAAATGGGATTCTTCCGATGTGTTTTTTTTTTTTTTTTTTTCTGTGGGGTTGCGTGTGTCCACTTTTTGGTGGGCTGTGGAGCAGGTTAAATATCAGCATTGTTTTTTTCATTGTGTGGTTTCTTCATTGGTTTGTTCTGAGAAACAAGGCTTGTTTACCTGAATCTTCCTGTCAGGTACCCAGCCCACAATCTTCCGTTAGCTGTCGCCCACGGAAACAAACAACCCAGCCATCCAATGGCAGCGAGACGGATGAGCCGACCAGCACCTCAGAAAGCGATGGAGGTGGAACGAAAGAGGAGGATGTGGGCACCACCTCAGCTAATCAAATTAATGAGGAGATGCAGAGAATGTTAACCCAGCTGTGAGTAGCTTCCATTGCCCTTTTTGTCATGAGTGCTCCTGAACTGATGGAAAAAGAGCAACACCTTATATACCTGGACTATGAACGCAAGGAAGTGTAATAATCTATGTTCCCCAGGGTAATAGAGATGCACAGTAGGGCTTGTTTTCTCATGTTGACCTCCTGGCTGATTTAATGTGCTGTCTACCTCATTGTACGGTGATTGAGGAAACAGGGCTGTAAACATTAACCCACATTTCCAGTCCAATATGTAGAATTTTTAAAGTCATGCTGTATCTTACAACCTTTGTGTGAGGTAGATTTGCGCAACATGAACAGTCAATACATATTGTTGAACAGGAATGTAGATTCACTGAATGTGTATAAGAAGACTTGCATTGTATACAATGTTTACAGTGCTAGTTCATCAGGTACATATGCACACTAAATGGCTCAGCATACTCACTCATAGCTCTGCTTTGCAAGTATATGGAGGAATAAAAAATACTAAAAACGAATATGAAACTGATATGATAGTTCAGTACAAGTACATTTTACCTAAATACAAGGAAATAACTCAAATTAATAAGGTATTCATAAAAAAGGTGATCAATTAAGAGTAGATGTGTTTCTAATGTGACCTGATATTATCTCATGTCTTTTTACACTAAACATCAAGGATGATGTTTTTATGGAATGACGGTAAATGATAGTAAGTTTCCAAAAAGTCGTAAGACAGTGACTAGCAAACGATGCAGCAGCAGTTGGGCTACAGTTTGTAGACCTAGGAAGTGCATCTACATGTAAGTGCATAAAATGTCAAATAATTGTAGGTACAAGTTAGATGTACCTGGCAAAATATTTCAGTGTATATTTACTTTTTTTTTTTTTTTTACTTTTTCTTTATTGTTTTTTTGAAAGAGAAAATAAAAAAAACATTGTACAAGCATTTTCAAATTAAGAATCTATATAAAAACAGTAAATAAATCAAATAAATAAACAAACAAAATATATAAATAATAAAAAAAATAATTAATTAAACGGGAAGAAAAAAACCACACATTTACAAAACAATACAAACTAATTGAGAACTTCAACCTGCTTATGGTCTGGATTTCCTTGGTTTAGCAGTGCTTATGACCAAATAATCACTCAAATAATTTCAGTCCTCACCCTGTCGCTGAAGCATAAACCAAGTCCATTTCTTCCATCTCTCCCGACACTGTTCCGCTCTGATTTTTATCGTGTGTCAACTGTTCCGTGGTATTCATTCCTGTCTTTATTTTTAGCCAGTCATTGATTGTTGGTGGATCAGGCTTATACCATTTCTTGGTGATCGCCTTTTTAGTATATTTATTTCTGTTTCATGGAGTCGTTATTGTAGCTCACAAAACAGTAAGATCCATTCTTTTCACCAAGTGGGAGCAGTTGGAATGTTTCTACTCATGCGAGCTTGATAAAGACTGTATTATCTCTACGATAGAACACAATATTACTGTGAATACTTAGCATACATTTTGCTGTGTGTGTTTCAGGCGTGAGTGTGAGTTTGAGGATGATTGCGACTCTTTGGCCTGGGAGGAAACTGAGGAAACACTTCTACTGTGGGAGGATTTCCCAGGGGGCACTCTGTCCACAGACACCAGCCACAGTGAGGTAAGACAAATGATATTCAAAAAAGGTGGGTACGATATACATCACATCACAGAGAAAATAGCTTTTGCTGTGAATGCACAGAAACACAATGACAGGAACAGTATAAAATATAATAGAAACATAATGCAAAAACCAAATAAAACTGGTCAGTAAGAGACGTGGATATATATAATGTTAATAAATAAAATGATCTTATACCTCCATAGTCCGTTGTTGCATGTGATATGTGAGATATTGCGCATCATAAACCACTGCACATAATAAACATTTTTTTTAATGTAATGATAATGATTTTGCACATAATAAGAAATTGCACAGATAAACTGGGGAGGAGCTAGAGCATCTGATGTCAGTGGAGAGGAAGGCGTTCAGTGGAGCACTTTATGCTTGTGAGACTATGGCTAAAATTTGTTGAGCTTCTTGCGCTCCAGTTAGCCTAATTTATTGATCAGTTTCTTGAGCTTCTGCCTAATTTATGCTGCCACTTCAGGACACCACAATGTAGAAAATGGTGCTGAATACCACAGACATAACAGGGTGCGTTAGACTCCAATAAGTCAAAGTCTTTGTAGGAGGCACAGCTTACTTTGACCCCTCTTGAATGTGGCCAGTGAGTTCCATGAACAGTCCAGTTTATTGTACATGAATACACTAACGCACTTGTAGTCCTGAACAGTCTCCACATGCCTCCTTTATTGGACAGCGGAGTGATAGGGGACTGATTTTCTCCGGTCTACCACCAGTTTTTTAGTCTTGTTGATGTTGAACTGCGGCTGATTCAGGTCACACCATTAGTCAAAACTCACCACAACTATCCTATATTCCGAGTTGGATCCATGCCTGATACATGCAACTTTCAACTGAGAATTTATGCAGAAACAGTAGCCCTCTGTGTTTACTGAGACTAGACATCTTTATTGCCTTTGGAGTGCAATGAATTTGGTTTCTCAATCTTAATGGTGCTGCAGTGCAATAATCTAAAAATGGGAAAATCTTAAAATAGACAATAAGTACACAATAAATACAATTGGCAGCAAAAACATGCACTTTTTTGCACTTTAAAGTGTTTCACACTGAGTCACAAGTGATGAGGGGTACTTTTGGTGAGGCAATATCACCAGAAATATTGCAGGTTGAGTTGGCAGTGATGAGTGGTACAGATGTACTAATAAAGTGCAGCAAATATAAGGGCGATAAAACGTTTTGTGACTTCTACCAAGTGGTGCACACAAGTGAGTATGTTGAATGTGTGCATTAGTGCAGTGTCTGTAAATGTCAGTGTCAGTTCCTGTCAGTGTAAGTGTCTGCATGTAACATCATTCAGTTCTCCTATGCCTGTGAGGTAAAATTTTTGTTAAGTCAGTTTGTCCTTGATGTGGTTGATCTGAAAGGTCTGCCGGAGGGGCCCAGCTCGGACAGATAATGTCCAGGTCGGGATGGGTCCTTTAGGATGCTGGATGCTCTACTGAGGCAGTGAAAGAGAGCGTTTACGCAGCCCATGATTTTTTAAATATAACAATGTTGTGCTTTACTGAGTTCACGAGAACGAGACGAGATGAGACTTTTAGACATTTTTTTTAAATGAATACTATGTTTGAAAACCTCAATTGAGTAGGCTTTGTGCTGAGATGCTGGCGAG
>JBBMFX010000007.1:9294654-9328095 GCA_037832545.1 Rhabdalestes septentrionalis | reverse complement strand
ATTAACTTAAGGGTGCCAATAATTTTGTCCAGCCCATTTTTGGAGTTTTGTGTGATATTATGTCAATTTTGCTTTTTTTCTCTCCTGTTTTTGTTTTGTTCCAATACACACAAAGGGAATAATCCCGTGGATATCAAAACTTGTCTTAAAGCAATACTTTTCTGTGAGAAATACATGATTTTCTAGAAACATTTCAGGGGCACCAACACTTTTGTCCACATGTGTACAAAACAGAAGTGATGCCATGCCCTCCAGATAAAGCTGATCTGATAGCCCAGGCAATAGATGGAGAAATGGAGAAACAGAAAGAGGCAGAGAAGGAGAAAGATGGTGATGCTCCAGACGGGTTTTTGGCTCAACCTGCAGAGACATCATCCAGTCACCGGAGGGCAGCAGAAAAACAGAGATACAACACCTTGGGTTACCAGGTACTGTCCTACCAATCTTGACACTCTGCCATGCAGTAATGTGGGTTTAAATCATATTTAGTTCTTTACTAAGTGCTTATTTTCAGTGCTGTAGTGTTGCTGTTTATTCTGATAAGATCTTACTTTGACTTCTCCCAGAAAAAGAAGCAGAGGCATCCTGTAGACTTCTCCACAGTCAGTAAGGGAACATCTGGCAACACCAAATCCAGAGGAGCACTGATGCAGGTGCTCTTCAGTCAGGGCTCGTCTGAAAAGTCCTCCACTCAGGAGGTGTTAAATATTTTAACACTCTTTTAAATCTCTTTTTTAGATTTTTAGATGTTATATTTTTCTAATATTTTATATTTTATTACTTATATTTTTCTATTTTTTTCTTATATTTTAATACTTCTACAAAATTGTAATATTTCAATGTCTATGTGTGTGTGTGTGTGTGTGTGTGTGTCTTTTATTTTTCTATCAAAATAATAAAATTTTGACTATTAGTTTAACTATTAAGAATACATACTAGCCAATCACCCAGTTTAAATGAAAGATTGGCATTGTCATAATCAGGTATTCCATCCTGTGAGTGCATCATACTTACCACAAAATGTTAATAATGTGATGTTAAACAATAATGAGCTTTTCTGGGATATTATATGATACAAATGCTTTCACAGTGTCTTTTATTTTTTAACTGATAGCTAGAAATTTAAACATGTATAAACATAGAAACATAAACTCACATCTCAAATAACACAAAATATGCCATTTCACTTTTAAGATTGCTGGCAAATTACTATTTAAAAATGACTTGCCTAACAGGCTGAAATGATCATAATAAAATACCTTTCAAGGAAAGTGGTGTTAAAAGGAGCATCTAGGTTTAATAATGAAGAAAGTGGGTGAAAAAAAATTCTGTTTAAAAGATGAAGGTGAAAGGCCTGATTTCTGTGTAACAGGCCCATTTTAAAAACAGAAGTTAAATAATGTCCAATGCATGTCTCTCTTTTTCTATCAGGAGCGGGGAGCTGCTGCTGGAGGTCAGGAGCAGGTGGAAGTGTTGAGACAGACTCTGGAGTCATTCCCTGTGCCCGCTGAGATCAGTTGGAGGTGGGGCGAGGAAGACAAAGCCGAGGTCATGGAGAAGAGCTGGACAGACATAGTACTCTCTCATGAGGTGTGGATGGATACAGGGCCACAGTAGAGAAGAAAGAGCACAAGAAGAGATGAAAGACATCCAAATACTATCAGCTTTCCTTAAATTTGTCTAGTAGTCATGTGGTTCCTATTGTAGTCAGTTCTCAGGATATTTTGGGGAACCCCTGTCCACAGGTCAGGCAAAGTCAATGAAAACGGATAAGAAAGGGGCTTTCATATAACAGTTTGAATCATGTGATATTCTCACATTATTAATGTGGGTGTAAAAACGAGGAAGAAAAAGTGAAAATAAAGGGCGATGGTGAAGAGAGTTTAGACTGTGTGGGGAACAGATAGAAAAATAGGTGAAGAAGGAAGTAGAAAGAGGAAAGAGAAGGAAAGAAAAATTACTGACACATTGAAATCTGTTTAGATCTACACTTTATCTATTTAAACAGATAAAGCCATGATGGAACTATAAGTTATAAACCCTGTTTACACATATGGTTTTTAAACAGGTGTGTACAGTCGCTCTGGATGAAAATCTGCTCAATCAACCAGTTAATCAATCAATCCATCAATAAATAAATCACTGTAAATATAACATGACAATTATGTGTTTATTACTAATTATAGTTATATATAGTTACATAATCTAACACTAATATTTAATTTAGAAATTACTGCAGTTAATTGTACCAAATTGTTATGTAAAGTATTAATTATTTGTAATGAATTCTGTTTCTCTCTAGTCAATGTCAAAAACTCAGAGGCACCAGCAGGAGGCGCTGTGGGAACTCATCTACACTGAGTTCATTTACATTACCAAACTCACCATCATCACTGATGTAAGATGTCACAGTGCTGAGCTGTACTTTATTGTATAATTACGAGTGTAGTCTACTTTCATATATCTCTCAAGAGCCTTTAATTCATGTTCTGCTTAAAATGTTGATCAATTCTTGGATATTCCTCATTCCTGCATCCCTGATTAAACAGGGTGAGTTACTCAGGTGTGGCAAAGCAAGATCCACACTCCAGTGTGTGATTGTCTCTTGACTAATCAAGCTGTTTGGACTAATCAAGCATCTTTATCCTTAACAGTTTGTCCTGGCAGCCCTGGAATGTCTTCATCAACGGGGTTTCCTCCTTGAGGTCGGTCCATATTTCTTCAGTCCAATACTGAACAGTAACTCTTACTAGGGAAGCAAGTAAATAAAATAATATATCATAACAAAATACATATAAATAAATTTCAATGTGTTTTTCGAATGATAAAGGTATCATCTTTTTACTCTTTTGGAAGTAAAGTCGTTGGTGATGTCATCATGCGAAAATTTCTGGCCAAATTCAGGATGGACAATCAAACAATACAAATAAATATATAAATAAAAAGCTTAGTCATCCTACAATAGAAAGCCTTACTATACATATGGATGGTATTGTAGTCGGTATAAAGAGTGGCTCAGTTAAACAAGCGTGGTGCAGCAGTGCTGGGGCAGTTTTAGAAGCGTATTTCCGCTCTTAGCGTCTTTCTTTCCATTCATTTTCAGTAGAATATTCAGTACTTCTCGGGTATGTACCAGTGGAAACAGACAATACATGTTTTTGCTGAGAAGGTGGAAAGCGTGGCCTGAGAGTGTGCTGGTGGGCGAGAGCAGCCCATTTAGAGATGGTGGCCTTCACTCATCTCTCGCTTTCATTCTTTCTTTCTCTCCTCTTTTTGTACTTGCTTCCAGGTTACCTCAGCCCATCTCTTCTCCAACCTTCCCTCCATCCTCCACGCTCATAAGCTCTTCTGGCTGGAAGTCTTATATCCCATGTTAAAAGACGTCCGACTGACTGGAAAACCTTTTGACCCTTCAAAACTTGAGCCAGGATGTCTGCAGGTCCTGACTAGACTTAAGCATTCATGCATCAATCACCCAATTGCACTTTTCCCATCCCCTTGTCTTCTTCTCTCTCTCTGACCCTCTGTTGTTCTCACACAGTTTGCAGAGCGGTTCTCGGCATACTTGGATTACTGCTGGAAAGAGGAGAGAAATGTGGAATTTACGCGCAAAATGCTGGAAACAAATCCACACTTTCAGACTTATCTTACGGTATTGCAATCAAAATCCTGATATCTGATAGATTTTCGAACTTATCTTGAGGAGTCATTTCTTATTTCTTGTTAGTAGTCAGTTGGCTGTGCATAATCCACCCTTTTGTAAAAAGTCATTTTCCTAAGTCATATAGTTTATAGTTTTTTAATATTAATGCATGAATTGCAAGTACGCTCTCTGTTGAAGATACATGCATAATTGCACTTAGAGGCCACATATTCAATTTAATTTTACCAAAAAAAGAAATTTAAACTGTGGCCTGTTCCATATTTAAAACATACATATTTTTGTATTACATCAAATTACATACATTTTTTTTTTTTTTACATTTCCATAATACGTTTACACATTAGGCATTAAATGTATTACATGCATTTAAGTTTGTAAAGTGTATGAGAAAGTAACTTTACGAGAAAGTAATGGTAAAAGATGGGTTTTTGTATTGCTATTCAGTGGGTGGAGACTCATCCACAGTGTATGCGAATGCGATTGGGTGACATGCAAGCAAAACCACACCAGAGGATTACAAAGTACCCCCTGCTTCTGAAGGCCATTCTGAAGACCACAGAGGACCCCCACACACAACGGAGGCTTCACCGCATGGTGAGGCACCTTTCAGAAAACTGCAATAGCAGTACTTCATTATATACGGATGCTGTATTTGAAAGAAATATGCATGTGCTCTTTTTGCTCTCTCCCTCTCTTAGCTGACCAGTGTTGCTCACTTTCTGGACGACATCAATGACTACCTGGAGTTTAAGGAGAATGAGTTGACTCTCTTTGTCCTTTCTCAAAGAATAGAGGGATATGAGATGCAGGGGATGAATGAAGAAATAGACAAGGTAAACACATGTCCTGACATTTATTTATCTGGCCAAAACCATCAGGACCAAAGGAGTAATTGACTAAATGCTTGCATATTTCCTTCCCAGTACATGCAGGAGTTCTGTCACTTTGATTTAACCACTCCAATACGAGGGATGGGAGCCAATGCCATTCGCAAGCTGCTGCTGGTGGAGACTCTGAAGGTTAGAGGCAGAAAGGACAGCAAGGTGGGTTAGCGTCTAGTGACCTTTACATATGAGTACCACATCAACCAAACACTCATAGAGGACATTTTGTTGTTTTGTTTGACTCTAGCTGGAGGTGGAGGTCCTGCTCTTCACAGACGTTCTACTTCTGACCAAAACCCAGAAGAAATCAGACAAACAGAAAGTAGTGCGCCCCCCGCTGTCCCTGGAGAGAATAAAGTGTGCTGAGCTCAAAGATGGCTGTGAGTTTTACAAACCACATTTAGTTACCATTTTTCTGCTGGGAGCTTAGGCTAATTGTTTATGAGATTCATTGAAAGCCTGTTTCCTCATTAAAAAGACTTATGTCGGAATCTTAGTATTAGAGATTTAGTACACTGGGTTAAAGTGCTCCAGGAGCATAGCTGGGCATTCCAGCAAAAAACAAGTTCTAGTGTGAGTACATATTTTAAGGGTTTTATTTTGAAGGCATATAATGCAGCATACCTTTGTGTGTACTTGTTTGCTGTTCAAAAATGGAACTAGATTTAAAGTTAATGTGCTCATACAGCAGTTATATACTCAGCTTGATAATCTGGTTCCAGCAAAGGTGTTTTAATCACAGAATGACTCACCCAGGGTGTACTCCACAGATGTGCCCATACTTATCCCAGGTACTCTTCAAACAGTGACACGTTGCATTAAGTTTATGCATGAAGTTTCCATGCTGTTCTCTCATGAAAATGAAAACGCTGTGGGCGTGGGAGACTCAGGTCCAGAATGTATAAAATATTTTACCCCTTCTGCCTCAACACCACTGTTGCTGGCGAGCAAATCAGAGAAGGCAGGAGCTTAAAATAAAGAAGCTTGAAATAAAAATATTTACTGAACTAGATTTTTTCCACAACTACCTGTCCTGTTTATTTCACTCTCTAAAAGATGGGCGTAGAGTATTTATAGCATAAATAACATGTTTCTCTTCCCAAGTCTTTAGAAAAGAATGCACAGTAGCAGTTGGCCAGATGAAGGCATATCATTATCATGATCAAATATCTCACCAATAGTGTCCAATCATATTTGGGACATTGTCTTTGCTTAAAGAACACAGAACTATATGTTTCATTACAAACTGAGCATTCTTAGTCCTGTTTGATTTCATTTAGTGCAATGCAGTGACTGAAATTAAAGAAAAGCCTCTGCATTCATGTTTCTGACTGTATTTTCTTAAAATGTGGCACTGATTGGGCAGCACCATGATACATTGTGTTTTGTAGAAATATCTATATTTGCAAATTCCTGCGGGATTGGTTTGATGTCACATACACAATCAGCAAACTGCATCATGTCTGTATGGACACTGATTGAGTTAAGCATCAGGGCAATGTGTTTGTACCCTGATTTGCACGCGAATGGAAATGTCTGGGGTGAATTCCATCATGCAAATGTTTTGCGTACTTGCAACTAGTTCTGTAACTTTAAAGGATCAAATGACTGAAAGCTCTTGTTGTGGTGCATTTGAATGGAACTGAAAGCAAATCCAGCTTCACTTCAGTAACATGTTACATCATGAGTCAGTATTCGTGGCATGGCATCTATTCCTGCCCACATAACTATCATTATCAGTGACTTGATCAAAATGGCTGTACACACATTACTTCAAGTGCCATTTTTCCAAAAAAGTTACATTTGCTGGTGAGTTTTTAGCCTATATTAGTTCATATGACAATAATATCAAGCATCACCTTGATTTATAGATACAAAGACATAGCAAATTTGTTTCTTCCGACTATAACAGGATCAGTCATGCCCTTGGCCTCGGCAGGCAGACCGGTCTATTCCTGTGAACATAGAGAAGCCAGATATATATTGACTAACTAAAATAAGATCAGAAGTATGTCTTGTTTTGTAAACACATCTTCTCCGGTTCTTCATTTAGTCACTGTATGTATATTTATATTTTGTAATTGGCTAGACACCTGTAGCACCCACCTTAAACAACACCTTTAAACATCCATTAAAAAGCACCAAACAGGAATCTATAGAATAATATTTTGTAGCTAATTCATAGATTCTCATTACATATTCTTGAATTTTTTCATGGAGAACATTTTCCAAGTTGCAACACGAAGGATGGAAACTGTCTAGTGATTCCCAGGGCTATTTCTATTCCCTTTCATGTAACATTTTGGCTTATTTTAGCCTCTGCTGAAATAATTCTTGCTTCAAGTGATAAATTAACTATATGAGTAATGCTGGGAGCTATAATATGTGCATTGTGTAATAAATGTGCTTAACAATAACGGAAAAGCTTGGACAGATTAAAACATTAACTTGCATCACAATGCATGTCAAGCTTGCGGGTTGAAAACGGTCACACATAAGAAAGTGAGTTCAGTATTGCTTGAAAAGAACTAAGGAAAAAAACACACCATGTGTAGGTGTTTGTGGTTATCTGTCTTCCCTCTGATCTGTTTCCCTATGAATCAGGCTGCATGTATAGCTACGAAAAAAAAAGTCATTCTGCGTCTACACCAAATTTGAGCATTTTTAAAGCAACATTTTTATTATTTTTTATAGTAAATTGACATCTATGTTATCAGTTAACTTTCTACTGGCTTCATTGTTTAAAAAGACTGAAATAAAACATATAATAACCAGTAACTTTAATTGATCAGGGTTAATGTGTCCATGTCATAATTTCTATAGCATCCTTTCTTTCTTTCTTTCTTTCTTTCTTTCTTTCTTTTCTTTCTTTCTTTTTTTTTCTTTCTTCCTCTCTCTCTCTCACAGACTCTTTTGTGCTGGTGGAGGTGAGTGATCTCGGCGGTGCGGTCAGTGTGTACAGTGTTTCTGCTCCCAGCCCAGAGATCTGCACAGCATGGGTTTCTGCCATACACCAGGCCCAGGTGTGTCACTCAGCACCAGCACACAGTCCACAATTCTCCATGTGTAGAAGCGACGAAAATCAAATATCGCAATACTTCATGATATTTTTGTGGCTCGCAATATGCCTCACAATATTTGTTATTTAATTTTAACCAAAAAAAGCAGAACCAACAGTGCCACATTATGAAAAATGAGCACTAAGACTTTTATTTGTTGGTTTAATGCTATCTATGGAATGAAACAAGCAGTTGGTCAGTGTTGTGATGTACTGATGTTCTATTCACAATTTCCTCAGAAAAACATTACATTTACATTTGAAAACTAAGCTAAGTCTGGCACTGGACCATTGTACAGCTGAAGATTTTTGTTAATAGAACTATTAGTGTTAGAGGTATCTTCTCAAGATGTAGCTACATTTGGATTTTGCTACAGTTGGAAAAGTAGCATGCAGTACTTGTGTGTGTAATTCTACATTCAGGTGCTCATCAGGCAGTTGAAAATACAATGGGGTTATATGGCTTTTTTCATTTATAATTAACTGTGCGAGTTACCTCACTGAACGCTACATAAAAGTCTTTAATTAAACATCCCTGGGCCCCTTTGCTCTGATTTAATTTAAAAAGGTTTCATAATGGATATATAACAACAGACATTAATTATTTCTACTGACTTACAGGAAGCACTGGATACCTTAAGAAAAAAACAAAATCAAGGCAACCCACAGGAGATCCATGATCAAGATGAATTGGAAGAGTCAGAATCCCATCCCTGCCCCTCAAAAGCCACTGACCACAAAGAAAAACAACCAGAGGAGCAATCAGAGTTTGCATCTACTTCCTTAGATGTTTCTGAAGTTGGCCTGAAGCTTATGGGTAACGAGTTAGAGAGTGTTGAAATTCCACAAGTAGAGCGTGAGGTGCAAACTTCCATTTCTCACAGCCATCCGCTACAGGCAGGTTTTATCAACAACAAAATGCAAAACAGAGACATTTCGGATGAAGCAACACAAGAATCTGAGGAAACAAGGAGTAGTGGATGTGGAGATCTTGAGGAGAGTGCTGTTATTCATGAAAGACGAGCTACATGGAATCAAAAAATTCCAAACCCCAGTGACATTTCACATGAGGATTTAGAGCCAAAGAAGTCAAATGGTCTGCATCCTTTGTTAATAGATGGAGTAATGGAAAACCCCATGCCTGGCCAGTCGTCATCAAATGAAACTTCACTGCCAATCGGACATATAGCTGCCGAACCAAGATTACAGATCAACACCGCAGAGCACGGGGGATTCACTTCAGTGAGGGAAACACAGACACAAGGGGCCAGTAACCTCTCAGGGGACGAATTCTGGAAACCAGATGAAGAAGGTGAGATACTCTCAGAGTCATGGAAATTCTCCCGGAAACTGAAGTCGCCCAGGTTACGGAGGAAGCGTCCAAAGACCCCGCAGCCCTCTGCCCTGACCCAGGGCTCAAGGAAAATGTCAGGTGAGACACACAACAAGAATTACTTTTCTGACTCAGATTCTCATTCGAACAATGGCTCTCGCAGGCCTTCCACCTCCGGGTCTTCTTCCAAACCCCAGGATTCCCACCTAGTGCTCAATCTGGGTTCCTTAAAGAGGAACAGAGGCATGCTCTGGAATATTCCTAATGAAAGGTTATCACCAGACCTGCACACACTCTCAGAGCCAGAGCTGCACCAAGAAATGGCTCAGAACTCTCTAAAAGTGCCCAGAATGAAAAGTCAGAGGAGTGCCTCCATACCTGAGGTCATCTATTCAAACACTCAAAGCCTCCATCCCAGGCCTTGTCCTTCATCCCCATCAGGGCTTGACCCCCAGCCACCTCCCTCCCCACTCCAGGGCCTCCTGGAAAGAGCCAAGGAGAGAGACAGAGAGCGAAGACAGGGAAAGTCCACAGGGAAGAGTGCTAAGTCTTTTCCGAACCCAATCTCTGTCTCCAGCACTCCATCACCATCACCCAGTGAAGGAGAACGAGAAACAGAGGGAGAAGATCAAGAGCTGCTCAGACCACAGGGGAAGGCTTACTCACACACAGAGAGGGAGAGCAGTGTGGACGGCTCTGAGAAGGAGAAAAGAAACAGGTTAGACTGAGCATTTTTTTAATCATCTGACAGTATTTTGACCTCTGCTGAATAGTGCGTTTCTGGTTCTGATTTCAGGCTGGAATATTTCAATCTGTACTTTTTTTACATTATATATTTTACGTGTTAAGGTTTTTCCCTACAATATTTGCCTTAAGAAATACCCAGTTGAATTATTACTAAAATCTGAAATTGTCAGTTTAGAGGACACTGTTTGTTCCATTCGAAAGAAATGACTATAAGAGTTTAGCTTGCAGAAAAGATGCGGGTTTCATTCGCATTGTCTTGTTATTACTGTGCTGCTCTACCCACACAGAATAGCCTTCATGCTTCATTTGAATCCACTCTGCATTTTTACTGCAAAAATCCTTGACTGCTATTGAGGATTTGTTTGTAAAGTTGTCTTAATGGCACATTATGTGGAGGAAGGGATTAATTAGTAACACATGACCAGAGAGGTGAAACGGAATGTTATTAAATAATTCTTAGTTCATTACAGCTTAATATGGTGACAGTTTAACTGTATCTTTGTCTTACTAAATATGTTGACTGGTTAGGACAAGCAAAAATGAGAGAATTATCACTATGAACATTATATTTTCCTTTGGTCTCTCTATAGCCCCATGACTCCCCTGGGTGCGAGTGTGGACTGGCCAGGCTGGTGCTTTGATGATGAGGAGGTACTTGAATTCTTGAAACCTTATGATGGGAGAATGGACTTTTTTAACCAAAATCTGACAACAGAGCTCCAGCTGACACCGAGGCAAGAGGACGGAGAATACAGTGAGGTGTAGAGCCATGGATGGCTGTGATGATATACATGTTCCAAACTCTCTGGAATGCTTGTCCTGCCCTGGACGTTGTCAGAGTATGGTAATACCCTATTAGTTGCAAAAACCTTCCTTGGCCTTGACATACAGGCAAATCATACTTAAGCACAGAATTCAGCGTCTGCTTTTTGCACATTTTAGCACATATGGTAAAATAAGCTGCTAAGGCTAGCTGTGCTGCACACACTCCTAACAGCTCTTCCAGTCGGAGCTTTAATTTACAGTTCACGTACACTACCTTCCTGTGTTTTAGCCTATATCAGCAATGAGATGTCATTGGTGAGGGGGTTTTGATGGAAGAAAAACCCCACAACCCTTCAAAATAATCTTGACGGTTTTGAAGCGTGTAACATGTGGAAGCTGCCTTCTGCTACATTGTGTACAGAGAATGTATGTTATGTAATGTGAATATGTAGATGTACAAGTGACAGAGAGGTAGAATGTGTCTGCTGTGGTGTGAAAGGAAAGTACTGCTGGAGCAGGCCTTAAGGCTTCTTTAAACTTTTTAAAACTTTTGCATGTTTTTACATTTTTATAACATTTGCATGTTTTACTATGTTTTGTCTACTAACTACTCAAAACAAACTTGCAAGTCCTGTGCAATTGAACAGCTTTCAAATAACTTGGAAGCTGTAACAAATATTTTGAAATTTTAGATGCAGAATGGTGAAAAGACCTATGGACACTCTAAATACTCCAAGACTTGGAAGTAAGTTCTAATGTAATTGCATAAGTTACTGGATGTAAAAATACAAATTATTTATATACAGTATTCCAAACTTTTAAACAGTAATGTATACTAAAAATAAAAGAGATTAGTATTGTGTTAAGTGTAAATTGACACAAAAGTGAACAATTAGAATGTTTTTTTTTAAACCACGATTAAACATTGGATTTACTTAACTGTATATACTGTACAGGAAAAAAATGGAGTGTAACTTAACAACATAGTCACGTGTATTTTATAAATGTTTATTTTTTACTGTAGTTGTAAACCTTACATAGTTGTACACTTTACATTTATGTATTATGTTCTCATCTTATATTTGTCATTTACATTATTTTTTCTATACATTTGTATAATATCATAGATAAAGACTGAAATTCAAGAACATGCTTGTGTAGTTTTTCTCAGTTGTCACCTATTTACATGCTACAATTGTCTGGAACTGTCTCACACACAAGCACACACACACACACACACACACATTCACAGATACAGTAAATGTCAGCCCTGTACATCTCAACATGAAATCTTTACACAATTACAGAGGTTGATTCATGATCCACACTAAGGCTGACAGCCAGCTCCTTTTCTCTCGCCCTGAATTTTTCTCTCCTTTCTCGTTCGTTCGAAGCCAGGTGGACAATGGTCTCCATAGCTGGATACTGCAGGATCATTTTCCTCTGTGGGTAAACAGTGGAGGGAAAGATGAGAGAGGAAAGCACCTGTCATTCATTTTTCATATCAACCAGGCATTGGGTGATGGCAGTGGTTAAATTGCTGCCATCCATTTATTACTGATTGGTTATTTTTGATTTTAGCAAAGCTTACCCTGCGATGATTCTTGTACATCTGGAGCAATATTAGCAGCACCAGTATTAAAAGCAAGCCCAGTCCTATCACCATGATTGTCTTTTTACTGCTTCCAGACTCGCTCTGTCCTTTCAAGCCACCTACAGGTACAGTCATATACATTTAGTCTATGATACAGATAAGTAGACGTTTTTGACACTTTGCATAGTCGTGTGAGCCTAGTTAAGACTTAAAACAACATACATTTTTAAGAGTTGAATGTTATAGATGCAATATGGTTTTCAATCATACATGCAGAACATTAGGAGAATTTACTCACTCATCATATGCTGGTGGTAAGTTACATTTCCCAAAAGCCTTTGCCCATCATAGAAGCGACACATCCATCCACCTAAGTTGTTCTCTTCAGCCTTGGGGACGTTCAGGATCTTTGATGTTGCGATTTGGAATGGGATCATTGTCTGAGTGTCATTTTCCCCATTGTCCAGACGGAGCCACTCATAACGTGTGACATACGTGGTATTGCTGAGCTCACAGGTCAGGGTCTTTTGGCCACTTGAACTGGATGAACTCAAAACTGCAGTGAGATAGGATGACAATAGCTTAGCCATACTGTTACAACAGCTTTAGTCTTATATTCATTTTCAAAGCTGTGGTTTATTTTATTTTTTTATTCCCATATATCCTAATTAAACATTGATTGGGACATTTTATTGATATCAATAGAGAGCTTTCTATTAATAATAATTCTTTAAATGTTACTTGGTTCTATAACACAACTAGAATGATTTGGCTAATGTTACAAATTAAATTCAACGTTTTTGTTACTTTGTAAAACCCTTTTTTTAAGGGTGCAGATGATGGTTGCGATTGTTAGAAACATTTTGGAAATGTTCTACACACCTCGAGCAGTGACCAGGTTAATGGATCTCTCCAGAAACACACTCCTCTGATAGGTTCTCTCTATCTCTCCAGAGCACACGTACACGCCTCGGTCTGCCTCCTCCACACTCTCAATGTGATACGACTTGTCCCACTGTTTCGCAGCAGGACTAGAGGTATTCTTCAAATATGGAAGTTCTGAGAAAGAATGGGTGGCTGTACTGGACACCTTCTTCCAAAGCACAATGTCGACCTTGGGTCCCTCAGAGAAGATGCAGGGCAGGGTCACGGAGGAGCCCACCTCAGCATACACGGCTTCATGATTATATTTAGGGACTAGAATTCCTGTCAAACAGAGAGAGAATATTAGAGGCTTATTATTCTATTTCTTCGGGTATTCTTGTTTCTTTGTCCTAAGGTTTATGATTCATCCCTAGGAATTATTAAGGCAATGCAAAACTATAATGAAACTGATTGTTTGTAATTGAGGAACAGAAGCTGAACAAATGCAAAAAATTACAAAACAATGGAAAAATATGCTTCTGCCTGACAACAATTACATAAGCAGTGTAATGAAAATCCTTACCTCGGACTTGCACTGACGCAGATGCTTTTGTCTCTTTGTTTTTGTGACGAATCAGACAACTCCAGGTTCCAGACTCTTTTTGAGACACATTATTGAGTATTAGTTGCTGAACTGAAGACCGGTAGGTTGAACCATTCAGTTCCCACGTCGTTGTAACCCTGGCAGGGCTTGGAGTGATGTTGCAGGTCATAGTTAGGACTTCCCCCTCCATAATTGTAATAGGGTTATAAGACACTGGAAATGGAATCATGAAACACATATAAATAAAGTATTTCCTCTTTGTTGTATTTTCGTGGCTGAATATACAGCACACTCGTCAAATACAGTTTAAAATATGTCCCAAAAAATTATTGACTAGAAGCCCTTTTGGCCATAATCATGTATATATTTGGCAAATAAATATATAAATAAATAAATAAAATTGTACGTTTACATGAAAAGGGAATAATTGCATTTACATTTTAAAGTATGTTAATTGAAATCATTTTCATCCAGTAAATTTCTCAATAGTTCTCTTGGTTCAGTCATCAGAATAGTTTCTCATCTAAAGTGGGACTGCTGTGATTACAAGTAGAAGAGACTAAAAACCAATAAAGATATATATTTTTCTTCTTGAGAGTGGCAATACTCAGCCTATCATATAGAAGAACCATTCAATCAAGAAAATGAATTTTGAATGCTTAATTTGTTTCTCTTGGCTCTACATATAACAATAGTGTTCATTAAAGAATTTATTAAATTTATTAAACTATTTATTAAAGAACCTCTTTTTAAAAACATATGAATGCTTTGTACAATCATGACAATAAATGAAATGTTACTCATAACCCGGTAACTGAGGCAGACCCTCATTTGGAAACAGAGTGTAATGTGTGGGAATGTAGTACATATGCAGATTAAGCTCCTGGAAAATATAAACCCTGAATAGACTGAATAGTGAGGTTTTACTGAAATGATCCACCTCTGCCCATGTAACATCACTTCTTCTACTCCCACTGATCTCTTTTATATGCTCTCAAAGATTAAGCTTAAAACAACTGCATGTAGACAAAACGTTTCTGCTCATTCAGTGTGTTCTGGGAATGTGTTTTACCTTTCACAACTCGTAGCATGAATTTCTGGATGAGAATCTGGCTTTGCTCCACGATGCAGAGGTATAGACCTCCATCCTCCTCCTTCACTCCCTCTATATGAAGACTGAAGTCCCCCTTTCCAAAGTTTGGCTCTGGACAGTGGGCTTGGGGAGTAGCTCCTCCGACCGGCCGAAACTCGAGGCCGCTCCTGTCCCTTCGCCAAACTGTCCTCAGCTCACTACTGTGATAGAAAGAAAGGATTTAGCATTTAATATGCCTGTGTGCATGTACAGATATTATTCTTTAGTTTTTTTTAAAGAAACAACACTGATGAATGAAAAGATTGAAAGCTCTTACTCTCCAACAGCCTTCTTCCAGTGCACTCCAAAGGAGTGTGCATTTGGGGAGTTCACCACACACGGCAACACTGCTACTGAACCACTCGCCACAAACACTTCAGTCTCCATATTCTGGCCACCTGCATGATATGCACACACACACACACACTGAATGCCTGCACAGAGGACACCCATAACATCTTATTTTTTTTAAACTGAACCTATGCGAAGAAAAATGTTCTTCTCACAGATGCACTGATGTGTTCAAAGTAAACAAACAATAAAGTGTTATTACAATTTCACTTGGGCCAATTTTGCTTTATCTACAAAACCACGAGCAATAAAGTAACAGTTAGACTCACGTGAAATCACCGGCACTGTTGCAAGAAGGACCAGAACCTGTATATTCATGTTTAATTGTGAAATGTCCTTCCCTCAAATGAACTGATTTTTTTTTCGGATTGCTTTTAGCAGACCTTCTTCTTCCTCTCCTTCTTCTCGTCGTCTTCACCTTGGTCTCTGCTTAACTACTTGTGACCTCTTGACTGCAGTTTCTGGCTTGGGCTGAGTATGTATATGCCAGTGGGGGTGGGGGATGTGGCTCTGTAGGTGATTCCTCTCCCTCTATCACATGACTTCAAAGACAGAAACATAGATTGTTCATTTCTGGTTTTGGTGACGCACAATGGAAAATGCAAGACAAAGAGAGAGACACACAGAGAGTGAGAGAGAGGAAGAGAGAGAAAGAAGAGAACTAGAGCAGATACCCACGGATTCTCCTGTTTGTCTGTCTTCCTCTTTCTCTCTCTCTCTCTCTGCATCTCTCTCTCTGAAGCACGTTCTAATCTGAAAGTATGTCAAGGCTTTCAAGAAATGGTAACAACATTGTTGGTACAAAACAATACAATCAACTCTCAGGATTTATTACAGGCACCTTTTCCATGCATGCAGGTTTGGGTGATGCAATTCAAAACACTCCACATCATTAGCTAATGAACAATCTGCTGCTAATGACAATTAGATGTATGAGAATGAGGTTCAACAGAAAACTATGGAGGCTTGGAGACTATGTTTGAGAAACTGATTCAGAAGAAACAGAGAAATATCTGTGTACCAACTCTGATTATTAAAGAGCTCATTAAGAACCTCTTTTTTAAAAGCTTATGAATGCGGTCACGGCTCAGTTTGTACAGTCAAGATACTAAACTAGACATGTTACTCATAACCCTATAACTGTGGCAGACCCTCATGTGGAAACAGAGTGTAATGTGTGGGAATACTGTACATATGCAGATAAAGCTTGGGGAAAATATTAACACAGATTTGGGGAAAAGAGGAGGCTTTAATAAAACTTTTCACCTCTGCCCACCTAACTCGTTTGACAGCACTCCTTCAGCTCCCACTAATCTCTTTCACACATTCTCTTAGAGACAAAGAAGAAAACCAACTGCATTTAGGAAAAGGTCTCTGCTCATTCACAGAGTAAGCTCTACCCCTTAAAATTACCTTTGTTTTTTATCTTAATTTCCCATTTAGGAATTAAGGAAAATTAAGGGAAAAGGTTCACAGATTAAGGCTGATTTAGGGGTAAAACTACTGAATTGTCCTCTTAAATTTAAAAATTCACCCCCTTAAATAACAGAACCTCCTGAATTAATGTCTTGAATTTAATATTAAGTGGTTTCACACTCTTGCTCCAAATCTAATCTTAAGGTAACATTGAGGGACCAGTTTCACAAATAAACAGTCACTTTATCTAAAATGAAGAGGTTTGGTGTGTTTTCAGGGGTAAATTAAAGGGGTTATGCACAATTACATTATGTTTCCTATTGAAGCCTTACTACTTAGTACTACTAATATAAATCTTTTACTCAGATCTTATCTTTCCACCTATCCACATACTAAAAACTAAAAATTGTGAAAAAGGTTCATTTGCCATGGACTGAGATTTCCTTATTCGTTTTGTCTCAGTACTGAAGTGCTTTCCATTCTAAAGTCAGCTGGAAGGAAGCTTTTAGGGACTACTTCTCAGTGCATTTGTGTAGCTGTACAATGGAGATGGGTGCATCACTGGACCTGGGTGTCCGAAGTTAAAGCCTCGAATGCTGTGAGAATAGCCCTGGATGTCAAAAATAATAATGACATAGAGATGTGGTGGCACACGTCTTTGGAGAGGGCAGCACCGCTACATCCCACAAAATGAAACACGGACCCCGATTGCAACAAATCAAAACTGAAGTCCTGATTGTTCCAGGACCCTAACAGCACCTCTGGTTATGCTGATATCTGTAAAAGAGTTTTGGTGCTCTATTATATTTGGATTATTTATGTATAGGTGAAATGGCAATAGGATATAAATGCTTTTGGGTGTTTTTTCAGCGGTCTGCTGATACGCCCTTTTTTGTGCCAGAAAAATATTTTGCCGATATACCAGTTTGACCAATAAGATCGCTTGTTCGATTTTTTATGTGGCCTTTGTGTACATATTCTCTGCAGCGCTCACAGCACAGTGGGGTTTACAGCGCATGTTTGTTTTCTGTCTGCATCAGTGGAACAGGGTTCTTGTGAATGCTGTCTAATCTTCTGCTCCACAAAGTATTCTGAGACTCAGCTCTGACTGCAGTTCGCAGATGTGCAGTCAGCACGTTCAGCTCTGAGCCACTTCCCGGCAGGCCAGGCACGTTAGAGAAAGAGAGAGGGGTGGAGTATGGGGGCAGAAGTTGTTTTGGTGGAGCGAAGAGAATAGTGATGCTGTGGGTGACTCAATCTCCCCCCTCACAGTTCTCTCTTTTTCTTGTTTGTTGTCTTAATCTTCCCTCCCGTCTTTGTGAGTGGACGTGAGAGAGGAGCACCTCATCACTCACAGCTTAACCACATGCATGTGTTACAGCAGAATGCTGGCAGTTATGCAGAACAGATTTCCACTGAAAGTTCTACGGGCAGTGTGTACCTGTCAGTTATTTCCCCTGCATGCTTCACACTACATATTTAGCTAATGAACGAGAATGCCCACTTCATCCACTTCAAAGTGGACATACTGAATCACACTGGTGAAATGAGAAAACTGCTTTGAAGATGCGTTTACCCACAGACTTTATTTTCTTTTGATGCAGAATTTTGGTTCGCATGATGCTATAATGGAGCGAAGAAAAAATGTGACCAGTCTGTGCCAGCTTACTGCTGTTGAAGAAAACTATCAAATACACACACACACACACACACACGCACACACACACACACAGTCATGTGAAAAAATTATAGACCCTATGAAAACCTGTTTTTTTGTAACACTCTTGAACATGTGGATATTTAATCTCATTTGTAACGATACTGGAAGATTCAAGTATTATAACTAAACAATTGAAATGTAAAACACGATTCTGCAAAAATTCTATTTCTGGTAATAAAAATCAGGCCCCACATTTTCTCCTTCTTAAAATCACACACAGGTGTATCGTCACCTTAGATGGGCATGATGGGAACATCGTAACTCTGCATGGATGTTTCATTTGGTGTGCTCCTGACTGTTAAAGAGAGAGTGAAAAACACGGTGAGATAAGAGGAAAGAGCAGTTTGAGGCCTTCAGAAGGAAGATTAGACCAGATTAGGAGTTTGGTAAGAATTTGAAATCAGCCACTCCACTGTCTGGAAAATAGTGGAGGACTTTCAAAACAACTGCCAACATGCCCAGGTCTGGTCAACCAATCAAATTCACTGAGAGAGCAGACCGCAAGATACTAAAAGACGTCTTCAAAAATCTTACAGTGTCATCACTGGACATACAGCAGGCTCTTGCTACTGCTGATGTGAAAGAGTATTCCTCTACTATCAGACAGACATTGCACATGTGTGCAAGGAGGAAACTTTGTTCTCTAGGAGAAATAGGAAGGCCAGACTGAAGTGTGCCAGAGACAACATAGACAAAGACCAGGATTGTACTTTGGACTGATGAGTCTTAAACTGAATTATTTGGATGCCAGAACAGAGGACAAGTTTGACTTAAACCAAATAAAGCATTCCAGGAATACAACCTCAAACCAGCTGTGAAGGGTCATGGTTTGGGGATGCCATGCTGCAGCAGGACCTGTCCAGCTCATAAAATCCACCATGAATTCTACAGTGTATCAGAGGGTGTCAGAGGAACATGTGAGACCACCTGTTATAAAATTAAGCTGAAGTGGGACTGGCCCTTGCAACATGAATGACCCAAATCATACCAGTAAGTCCAACAAGGACTGACTGAAAACTGAAAATGGACAGTCCTTGAATATATATACACGTAGTGAGAGAGAGATTTATTAATAAATAAATACATAAATACATGAATACATGTCTAACCCTTGTATTGCATTTGTAAATGGTTTCACCATAGTTTACCGTAATTAATTAGGTCACAAACACATTAAAATCCTTGATCAGCAGTTACAACAACCAAAAGGGCAACAATGAGTTGGTACATGAATATCTGATGAAGCTGACGGGTATAATGCAGACTGATGGAGAAGATTAGTAACTGGCAAAATCTGAGGTTTCAGTGTGCACATATATGGGCTCACTGTTGCACTTCCTTTTTTTTTATTTATGATCTAATTAATAAAATTACTTTTTAACAGAACGTTAAGTTGGCTCATTATTTTTTGTTTGTTTTTTTTCCTTCTCTCTCCCACAAAGGTGTGAAAATGCCAGAGGGTAAATGCATCTCCAGAGCAGCACTTGTACGGTGCAATGCAATCACTTTAACCTGCGTAAAGTTGGCCTACTTTTACTAATAGTACGAAATACGCTGGGTAGAAGATCCCTCCACTGCATGGAATGAACTGAAATATGACACCTGTGCAAATATTTTATGCACATTTATTATTTAACATTATTACAAACAAACAAATGAATAATTCAATAAATGTGAGCATATGTTTACGCATATTTCAAGCATATTACCTCAGATTAGTGCATGAGCTATAACCTGAGACTCCCAGCCTGTGAGCATTTCTTTTGGACAACTCACAATCTTTCTCTTCTTAATTTAAGCATTTCCTTGCAGACATTTCAAGGATCAGTTTAACAAAAGTCCACCCCCTTGTCCCATGTTCCTTTACTGAAATGCTTCTCCTATTTTCTTTGGTGTTGGAAACAAAATCGTTTATTTTTTAAATGATCAGACCCCAGCATTGTGTTTTTTATGACTATGTATTTGACAAATAAAGAATTGGGATTCTCATTTGATATAAAATGCTTCTGTTTTATATGTGTTGTGTTGAACACAGTTACAGTTACCCTCCGGTGACCCTCCTACGTGGATGATGTTTGTGTATCAACTCGGCATGGTGCATCACTTCCTGTACCAACCAAATCTTACTGTTGCTTCACGGCAGTGATGAAGGTTTTGCTTTGCATACCTGACCTGGTCTATGAGTATTCTTTTTTTCCAGAGGAAAAATACTCTTGCATCATCAGTTCTCTTTAACTTCAACTTTCAAATGAAATCTCAGGTAGTGAGATGTTTCGAAGTCTTACTCTGTAAGTTATTTACAGTTTCATGTTTCATTTCAGATCCTCAGAGTTGCATGCCATTTATTGCATTCTGGATTTCATGCAGCTGCTGTATTAGCTTTCATTCATATGAACAAATATTCACAAAAACACAGGGAACTTTAAACATTACATTAGAATTAAGGTCCATTTACTGGATGGCAGTGTGTTGAACATCTTATTTTAATGCATGGCTTCTTGTCTTTGTCTTTCACACCCCTGCCCTTAGTGCAGGGGTGTGAAACTCCGGTTGTCCAGCACAGTTTGATGATTCTCCTCCTCAAACACGTTCTCTAAACCTGACAAGTAACTGGCGAGGTGAACCAGGTGTTTCTGAGTAGGGAAATCACCAAAACGTGCTGGACCACGACCCTCCATGGCTGGAGTTCATCACCACTGCCTTAGTGTGTTAAAACTGTTCACTATTCTGCTCTACTTGAAGAATACAAGCCTTTTACTGCCCAATGCTTAAACCTGATATCAGAAGATCCCATATACAGATTATTGAGAATGCCTTTGGCTGAAATCTTTCTCTTCTAATTTAAGGTTTTTCCTTGCTGACACTTCAGGGATCCATTCAGCAATAGTCCACCGCCATGCCCCATGTTCCTTTACTAAAATCCTTCTTCTGTTTCCTTTGGAGCTGCCAGAGGGTCCAAAATACAGGCAGCACTAAATACATTTCATTTTCCCCCATGCCTTTGTCACTGAAGCACTTTCTGTTTAGACATTGCACTATTTATTTGTATATATAATGTTTCTAAAGATTTTTTTTTACTTTCCCTTTCATGACGTTAGTTATATTAAGCACTTAGCAGAAAAAAAGCACTTTGCCTTTTGTGAGATATACAAATAAATTTCAATTTCACTTTTTGCAGCAGAACCTCGTGAGAAAAGGTAGATCAAATCTTAGGAAAGTTTGGGTGGATAACCACACACACCTACAGACGGCATTCTCTTTCTGAGCATTGTGTTCTCTTTGTTTCTTTATTTTCTTTTTGCATGAGGCTTCACTTCCTGAGGTGTACCTCCACTCTGCAGAGCAACAATAATAAAAAAAAAATTGAAGCCACCAAGAACATTTTGTGGGGGCAGACAGGCCTCAGCTCTGAGGAATTCACTCTTACTCTCAGAACCCACCACCATCACCACCATAGTGCAGTTTTCAGAGGAGAGGGGGTGTGAGTGATGGGGTCTTTCCTACATGCAGTGAGACGCCCGCATAGCATATCTGAATTAGATAAGCGATGATAAAGGATAGAGAGACCCTTATGTGGAAAAAGCTTAATGTACCATTATGCATATGAAGATAAAGCTCATGGAACATATTAACACTGCATCTATCGAACAGCGGCGTTCTGTTGAAAGAAAATTCAAATCCCCTCGGCCCACCCACTTCTGCTGAACCTTCTTCCATTTGCATTTGTCTCTCATACATCGTCTCCGTCAGCCCACTATTTATGTATAAAAAACTAATACTTGTTTGAAAATATCAGCTTACATTTTCTGATTTTCACATTAATGCACCCTCTGCAAACTACTGGCACTATTGGAACAGGTGAGTAAATGAGGTCACATACAAATGTTGTCCTGCTTCACTGTCTGTCGTGTTGCACAGGGTATAAATATCTTGGGGTCTCTGTGTGATACTTTCTCTTATGTAAAAACATATATTGGCAAACATTGAAGGCAAGAATTAATAAAATAAAAAAAACATTCATATTTATTCCAGAATAAATCATTCGGAAAGAGAGAGAGGGGAAGAGGGAAAGAGGGGAAGAGGGGAGGGAGATAGAGAGAGAGAGAGAGAGAGAGAGAGAGAGAGAGAGAGAGAGAAAGAGAGAGAGAGAGAGAACTAGAGCAAATACACATGGGTTCTTCACTTTGTCTGTCTTCCTCTTTCTCACACATTGTAAAAAGTATGCCTGAAGAAAACTCTCTGTTAAACTAAATCTGAATTTCTATGGATAAGATGAAACAAATATTATTTTTTAACCGCAATTAGTACAGGAGCATTTGGCTTTAAATGATGATCTGAAGATACTGTGGTTTATATTTGCTGCTGGGGCTGTTCTGGCCTTGCAGACTTCACTTGCATGATGGAGCATCATGGGTCCTGTCAAGTTCCAGGATGCTTTGGAGCAGAATCAGCCAAGCCCTGTCAGGAGGCTAAAACTTTATGCATCTGCAGAGGGACAAATTACTGTTATAATATATTAGAGTCTAAATTCTTAAAGGCCTTGTGCTTTCCACAGCCTTATGTGAGGGATGAACAGAAGAGATCAATCCTAAAGCAGTTTGTAATCCTGGTGTAGATTGAGTGGGTTTAAATGGTTATAATGCAAAAGAACTGACAGAGATGAGGCTGAAAATGTTATAAAAAATGTTTTTAATTTTGTAATTTGCTGAACATCTTCAGAGGTTTACAGGATCAGCTAAGGTTTGATGGAGGTTAATGCCTTCCATTTAACTCCTTAAAAGTCTAAGTCAGCAATTCATTTATTGCTGCTGTGAGTTTATCTTTTGTCTCCGGCCCTCTAAAGAAATGAGTCAGTGGATGCAAAGAGTTTTAAATAGATAACAATTATAAGCCTACATTGTCTAGCAAGATTTTCCAGACTGCTCAGCAGATTCTTCAAGCAGTTACCGTCTTTGACCTCACTAAACTGTTTCATTTAGAAAACACTCCAGTATACAAAAAGTGGCAAGTTAAGATGAGCCACAGATACAGTATGCTCAGTTTCAGGACCACATGTATTAGCTGCACACTACATCGTGTTTTCGATTTAAATGTACTGAACATAGACTGAATATACCATGTAAAAACATTGTGTAAACAGCTGCATGGAACAAACCTAAATTGCATCACTTCTTATACTGAAAGAAGGATGTATTTAATAAAGCGGTTTTAAAAAAGGAAACCCTTTTGTTGAGAGTTCTCATAGATAATTTGACTTATTTCAGATACAGTATTTTAACTTACCCTCTAAACCTCTCAGGGATTTCAAGCTGAAGCAGCTTACTGAGGATCTCAAACAAGATATTCACTCATACAAAGTAAGAGAAGTCAAATAAAAGAGTTTTAATTGCTTGTGCAGCACAACACTTGTGCTTGATTCACAATGCAGGGCTAAGTTCCTTAAAACACTTTCCAGGCGGCCCATTCAATTTTGAAAGAAATATTTTAAAATAACAGTTCATTTCAATTGTTATACATCAGCCATGCGATCACTGATTTTAATCTGGAAAGCTACGCTGTAAAGCTGACAGCTGAAGCCACAGTTTGATATGATTAATTGATTAAAGGGTTCATGGAAAGCATATGGGGGGGGGTCTAGTTCATTTTTACATAGATTATCTGTTAGAAATTATATATTTTACTTGACATTCTTTAACAAATTTAACTGATGTTTTCCACTTTAGTCACGCAATTTAGTCTGTGTATGCCTAAATGAGAAAAAACAATGAAACTGAATTTGATAGAACATTCTTCAGTCTTGTTCAAATTTCTTAGCTAAATATGTGGCTTTGTTTTACACATATGAAATTCATTAGCCAATGAAAAGTTCACTTTGGCTTTTAGCACAATAAAGTGAATTGAATCTTCACAGGCTAGCAAGAGTAGACAAAGACGTATCAAATTATTTCTTTTTACTCATCTTCTCTGTCTGTTTTTTTTTGTCATTGTATTGTCAGATACATAAAGTATTTCGGTCAGATTAGCATCTCATTTATTCCACTGCACTTCAAAATAGGAGTCATGCAGCATTGTTGTAGAGTAAATGCACATGACTGAATGTTATTAGTTACATTACACAGATATTTATAATGATCTGTATTATTTTAAGAGGATACAAAGCCAGTAATGCACAAGTGTTTTTAACTGCGCCTCTATCTGAATAATCTAATTGTGCATCATTATCAGCTGCACTTACGTCAGCTTCACAGTCACGCAAAACTGAATAATGCAAGTGAAACCACAGCATGGAAGATCAAATGCAGTCTCTTCCTGAAAATGCTTCTCTTAGACAGGAATCCATATTACTAACCTACATGAGGCAGATACAGTGTACACACATGTGAAACCTTTAGAATGTTTTACTTTTCTACATTTCTGCACAAATATGATCCAAAACATCAGATTTCAAAGTAGATTAAGATGATCTGGTTAAATAAATGAGACAAAATATTACATTGTGTTATTTATTGACATTACACATCTCTGGGGGGAAATAGGATGTGAACCTCTAGGAATAAAAGTTCATTTGAAGTTGAAATTAGAGCCAGGTTTTTCAGCCAACTGGATGATAATCTTGACAGAACATGTTTGGAAATGTTTTAAGATGCAAACAACATATATTTCTGTGGGCCTCAGAAAAAATACCTCACTTTTTTTTTAAATAGTCTCCAAGGTCACAAAGGAATCCGATTAGCTAATTAATGTTCATGAGTCCACCATCAAAACACTGAACAACAATGATATGCATGAAAGGAGGCTATTGGAAAAAAGTTTTGTAGATGAATGAGGCCAAAATTGAATGTTTTGCTTTTAATGAGAAGCTTACTCTTTGGAGAAACATGGTGGTGGCAGTATCACGCTTTGGGCCTGTTTTGCTGCAAGAATGCTTGCTATTATTGACAGGAAAATAAATTCTAAAGGAATATGTGAGGATATCCATCTGTGGACAAAAAATATTTCCTGCTCCAAAACAAAAAAATGAAAGCACACATTTATCTACTAAAGAATTATTACAAATAATCAAATTCTTGTTTCGGAAAGCACGAGTCAAAGGCATGACTTTATGGAAGAACCTGAAGCAAGTAGATCATGTGTTCTATGGGGTGCCGTTTGTGAAAACAGCTTAACAAATTTAGGGATGTAATTTTTTCATCATTTAGCACACTGTTCACACAATTTTCACACATTTAGAGCTAAATATGTTAAAAAAGGGTTTTGGTCCATTTTCTTGCTGCGTAATTGTTAAATGTTAAATCTAAATGTTGAATCTAAATCTAAATGTTACTCTACTCTAATTAGAACAATCAAAGTTAAGTTTGTCATTATAAAAACCTTTTCATTGCCGATGTTTGCAGAACTAGACTGTTGCAGGTGCTCCAGCTCTGAAGGCGACACACACGGCAAAACTGCTTTTTTTCTTCACTGCACCACTAAACCTAACTTAACTCTTACAATGATCATCAAAACCAGTTTCAGCGAAAAAGAGCATATAATTTGATTCATACTGAAAGAATACATTACATACAACAGTTCATTCAAGATTCCCCTGTTATGAGAAGACACAAAATACCTGCTTGAATTTGCATTTCGCACTCAACACACGGAACAAACAGAATAAAAAGAAATAAATGATGCTCTAGATGGGTAGCTGAACCAGTTCGCTCTGAGAAGTCCAGTATAGTACAGCAGAAACCGTTATTTTCAACCACATTTCTTCCACTGACGTAGCTGACTGATACTGCTTGTTATTTTCTGAAATATGTCTAGTAAGCCCTGAACAGTGATCCCATATCAGTGTTTTATTGAGGTGAATAATATGTACTATTATGTGGAGGGGGAGGAAAATGAATTTTGTTTGTAAAGGTTCTGGAATCATTAACTCAGGCTTGGTTTGATAGCTGGCAAACTCTTGAAATATACTGTTTTAGGGAGGCATGTTTGATTGGAATTCAACTTTGAACTTTACTGGGCACCTTCATTTGAAGGGAATTGCCTTATAAATTGAGCAACTTTCCAAATTGCTCAATATTTAAAGATTTTCTTCAGCTAAAATAGTCTTCATTTGTGCCAAAGCTAAGAAACTGCATCCTTCATAAAAGAGGTAATCATTTAAGGGAGATTAGAAATAGTGAAATCAGTAATGGATAAAAGAAAAGTGACAAGTTAATAAAATAATGTTTCCAATGTGTGGCAATTATCCAATACCACTGTATATATGCAGAAAAGTGAGGGGAAAAATACTGGCAAACTGTATGCAGTGAATGTACATTACTGATGCCCAAGGGCTGAAAACAGTATGGTATTTTTTTTTTTGCAAACAACTAAATTCACATATTTGATTGCAAAGACCACCACAGTGCCTGACATTTCGGAACATAAATGTGAAGACAACTTTGCTCTACGACTACAGTGCTGCCAAGTGACCTTAAAAACCTTAACCACACGCAAAACCCATCTCAAAACAGGTACTAATTTTGAGTTTTGGAAAAATTGTGGTTTTTACTAACCAATCATAAAGCACTCCCAGCTGTAAATTTCCACTGACGTTAGTTTGACTCTTTTGCTAGACACATTAATACTGAAACTTGTGTGCAGACACTGTAGAACATTTAACATTTTAAAGAAAAAAACAAAACAAAACAAAACAATAAAGCCCTCTCCATAAATAAGTTAGGACTTTTCCACTTAATGTGGTAGGGCGTGACGTCTGTTCAAAACAGTTGAATGTAGCTTTAAGTGCTTCATCACCTCCACAAAACCATTTGCTAGACCAGAGCCTTCACAACAAAGCACCATCTCAGCAAGGCATGCACTTTACTTTATCCTAAAACTGCCTCAAAATTTAAAAGGTCATTAGACTTCATTTCTCAAAAATTCTCAAAAAGAAATTGTTTTATATTTTAAATTACACACTACAAGAAAACTGCAGCCATTCCATCAAGCACTATTTGACTTAGGGTGCTTTCACATATGTGGTTCAGTTCATTTGGTCCAGACCAAGGGCAACAAATGAGACATTGTAGAATTTTGGGTACTTTAGTGCCAAGTGGTCCAAACCACTTGAAACGAACCTTAATGCAGTCACGTGACAACATATACATCACTCTTTGGCCAGATTTGCCACCGAACATATTTCCTAAACTGCTTTTCGATTGGTTTCTTTGCCTCAACCCTGCATTGTTCTACTGATCTATTAAACCCCCTTTCCCCGAGCTGTTTGCTAAATAAGCAAAATGTTGCTGTGTTCTTATGAGTTTTTGAAAATTGGGACCCATTATGGTCATCGGACCATATTTGGATGAGGCTCCGCCCCTCCTCACAGCTCAGGGTGTGTCTGTGAGCTCCTTGGAGCTATGTCGCTAAGCGCTAACTGAAACAAATAGTCTCCTCATCCTATAATGCACAGCACAGCTGACTACAGCAGCTGAATTAGTCCAAAAAGACCCAGTATTGTCTTCAGTTGGGTCTGTTCTGGTTTGAACTGGTTCTCACCACAAACTAACTGCTCCAGTGTTAGTTTGAAAGCATACCGAGACCACCTCTACAAGGAGGTCTCGGTACGATTATTTAGTCCAGTCTCTGGTGCGATTGTTGCATTCTCACATGCCCAAATGAACTGCACCAACTGGGAAAACGATCTTGTGCGATTCAACCGAACTAAACGATGTATGTGTGAAAGCACCCTTATCTGCTTTAACAAATCCTGCCACTGAGTGAGCACAGAATAAAGAATGCAGACATCAAATGTCACAAACACCAATGAAACTAAACTGGACCGATAACTGCTTTGCACTGTAAATATAGTGTTGCACAACAGTAGGAAAGTATACAGTAAGGCAAAAAGATTTTTAATAGCCAATCTTTATTTGTATCAGACTGACCAATACAAAATAAAGACACTTCAACAGCTTTAGTTCTTGTAACCACGGCTGGCTCTGCGTCCACGGGCACGCTCGAACTTCCTGCCTTTGGAACGCACATAGGGCCTGTGGGGGGCAAAAGAGGCTCCAATTAAAAAATGTAACACAAAGACCCTTAAGCTCTAAAGACAAAGGCTAAAGATGGTTCCACACCCGCATAACTACAAAAATTAAACCATTTACAAAACATCTGTTTGGTATATATTCTTGTTTACCATCACTTAAAATGAATAATGCATACAACAATATGCTTGAACAAGAAATACACAAACTGCTTGAAATTGAGTTGTTCACCATTATCACACTGTAAAACACATGTATGTTCTTACTTTGTGTGGCTGTGGGGAGTTCCTGGGGCCTTTCCAAAGTGCCTGTATACCTCTCTAGCCTTGCGGGGTCCTTTAGGAACGAAAACAACAACACATTATACACAAGTCGATTTTTTTTTTTTTGTGAGGCAGTTTTGCAAACAGCTAAATATTTCAAGCTATGAGCCATCAACCACTGGGGGCTGGAATGAGCGTCGACATTTTGATTGAAACCATCACTGGAATCCAGCTTTCAGAGAACAAATTCGCCGGAGATAAACACGGTAGTAAGGTGAACATTAAAATACTTAATCAGTACCAGTAATCACATGTCTATTGTAAATCTTTTCAGTCCTGAACAGTATTCTGACACACAGTATTAATAATAAAAGCACTAATTACAAATTTAATGCACTCTTTTGCCAAACCTTTAGAATTTAGCATTCAACGGCCACACAAACAAAGACGCTGTACATTCATGCGCCTTCCTTCTAGATATTTTTAAAATGTGGCTTAATGAACACAAGGTTACATTTTGTCCAGTCACTCAGCGCAGAAAGGAGCACATCCCAACCTAAAATATGGAAGTGTTAATTACAGCTCAAACCTTTGTTGTCAATACAAGACTAAAGATCAAGTAAGGGGTTTTCATTTTTAGTTTTCCTTAATAACACTTCATGCCAAGGCCCTCCAATGTCAAGGCCAACAACTTTGTTTTCAAGCATGCTTTTGCCATTTTCCTTCAAGGCTTCTGACCATATTTTCCACACCACAATTCCTTCTAGAATGTGTATTAGAACAAGTGCAATATTCTAGCTTTTTTTAATCAAGAAAAATAATCTAGAGATAATAAAACTCTCTGCTCAGCACTATATGTAAATGGTGTAATGCTGCAGTAAATTTCCACATTGTACTCAGGTTCCTTAACTTACCTGACAGCAGCACAGTGCCTTGACCTTTGGGGGCAGCTAGTGCTAGCTGATCGAAGGTCATGACCTGTCCACCAGCCTTGAGAATTCTGCGGCGAGCTCCAGAAGTCACCCTCAATGCACACACCTGTAGGAAAGTTCCAGTCATTATTTACTGTTACAAGAAACTCTATACAATTCTGTTTATAGACTGTAAAAATAAGCAAGGTCAAGCTCCTGAACATGCTTAAAAATTCATAGAGCAAACCACTATTAAATCTACACCTAGATGACGACAATTGCTAAACTAATTACATTTAACATTTTCAAAAACTTTACAAAATATCCTATATCAAATAGGGGTGTTAATAAAAGAACTGAGCAATGAAAAGCCACTTGTATTCCCAATTTTTCACAGCATGAAGCATACAATTTTACATTCAAGGCATTCAGCAGATGCTTTTATCCAAAGTTACTAGCATTCCCTAACTACAGGAAATAAAACATGGGGTTAAGGGTCTTGCTCTGGAACCCGCTCAGGAACCCAGTGATTGTATACTGAAGGTAGGATCTGAACCCATGACCTATCATGCCAGAGGCAAGTATCCTACCCACTAGGCCACCACCACTCCAACCACAAGTTGTATTTTACTCATGAAGCACTCCATAACCCAAAATTCAAACTTATCATATTCAAGAACAGGTTGCTTTTCCAACTTTAATTTCAAGAATGGATCAGTTAAAGTTATGAATATACCAATTATGCAACTTGACAAACTCCACCCAAAAGCTGGTAAACTGATCATGTACTCAAAACAGTAGAATAAAACATCCCAAAATCAGTACTGTCTGCTTACCTTCAGTTTGGGGACATCCTGAATCCTGACATCATCAGTCACGGTTCCCACGACCACAGCAGTCAGGTTTTCACGGCCTGGCAGCTTCATCTTGCGGATCTGAGAAAAACGCATAATTGACAAAAAAACAAACAAAAAAAAACTAATCAATATGACTTGCATGTCTGAACAAACAGCTTCATAGAAATGTGAACTAAAATGCAATCAAGTACTTAAACTTGCAAAATGTCCAGAGGGCTCCATTACATGTTGATACAAGTGTATTTTCAAAATTCACCACATTCACAACGAAAGCATTAGATAAATGATCTGTATCATCATGAAGAAAAATACTGGCAGAAAAGTCAAACTTTGTTAAAGCTGCAATAAACTGGCACAAATCCATTTGAAATAATTTTGTGACCAGGAAATTATATGGATGGGACAAAAGTTATTGATAATTTTGTTTAAATGTAATGTATTCTAAAGAGCAGTGTCAAAACCCCAGTGCACATTTCTGCTTCTGCACAAAAGAGCTGCAACAAGGGCGGCTACACAACCTATTTTCCAATCGAGAACATTTTTAAAACAACAAACTTTATTTTGAACACATTATGAATACGGTAAATTTTGTTTACGGACTGCATGCAAGAGTGACAAAGCCAAACACTACTGGGAAACATCTCAAGAATGTCCCCTGCCTTGCAAGGAAATGATGTCAGTGCAATTGACATTTAGCTACAGTAATAAACAAACATGTAACAAAAGAATCTTTGTGATTTGTCTTAGAGTTAACAGACAAGCCTACCTTAATGTCATTTGAGGACACAGCAAAATTGACTCAATGATTAAGAAATATCCACCACATTCTGGATGTCTTAATTAAATTCTTGGGATGCAGAACATGTCAGCATCGTTGAACCATGACAACTTCATATCAAGCCTTAGAGAGATTCATGACAACCAACTCTGGTTCTGAAGTTCTAGTTGTTCTACATGAATGATCACAAGAACAAATCACCTACTGAGGCACAGCATATGTCAAAACAAGCAGAAGCATGTTAAGGGCAAGGAATGACAGGATTGAGAGCCACTCATCTAGGAGACCCATACAGCCTAGATGTCATGTTGGAAAACTACACATTTTTTATGAAGCCCATTTTGGGGACTAACCATGCGAGAAAGGGCCATAGGTGGGCGGTTGGTCTTGCTCATGAAGAGCCTTTTCAGGACGACCCTGTTGAAGGGAGCATCAGAACGACGAGCCAGGAACCTGTATAACTGTCAGAACAAAAAGGTTGAATCATGCAAACTGTTCACCAATACACTGGAGCAAAAGGCGCAATGCCAATACATAGTTATTCAAACAGGGGACATTTGAAATTCAGCTAATACATCACCACATTCTCGATATACTACCCACCTTAACCAGGAGTCTCAGGTAGATATCCTGGCTTTTTGGCTCCTTCCTGTGAACCTTGCGGTCCTTGTTGTGTCTGATGTCAACTCCCTGCAAGAACATGCACCATTACTTCATCACATAAACAATCATTTATGCACAATAATGCATTATTAATCTTTCCATCCAAGCATACACCCAAGATCATGTGTCTTATGTAAATACAAGTGTCAAGTATGAGAATCCCTCACCTCATATCTATCAGAACCAACTGTAATCCTACATACTGGGTTAATAAATCTGATGAACGCCACTTCAACAATTCAAGCACAACATTAACTCATTTACATTATGAACATTCATCTTATTAGTCAGACTGATGCTAGCTAGCCTCCAAAGCCATGTCAGCCAAGCAGATAAAGTATAACCATAATTGTTGGCTATTTTAAAGAATTCTCCATTACTTTTGCTAATTAACCCGTGCTTTGAAATGGTCGGTCCAGACCCCAAATTATGCACAATTGAGATATGGATTATCCTAGCTAATGACCAAGATCCTCGTGTGTAATATGAGACAAAACAGACTGGCCAAGTAAGAGACTCTACCCTCTTATCCAGCAAAGCCACCTGTGTAATCCTACATAAAATATTAATCAAATTAACTCTACTTCGTCACACTATGAACATTTCGCTTACTTGTCGGTACCTTGCTCAAGGGTACCTCGGTGTCGCCACTGCCAATCCTTGGATTCAACCCCAAGACCTTCTCACTGCATTGCAGATCCCTAACTACCAGCTGCCCACGACCTAGCAGAACCAGCAGCATAATCCCTCATACTGCATTAATCAGTCTGAAGAAACTCACTTCCCAAGCTCACATGCCACAATGACCCACTGACACTAAGAACATTTAGCCTATCAGCAAGTTCAATATTAGCTAGTCAACATGTAAAGTTATGTCATTTACAGTCGAGTATGTCCAGACTATAACCATAAAATTGGGGTTAATTTTTGAAGCAGACCGTTTTAACATTACGTCAGGCATTCAGGTACAGGTCCACGTTGATGAAAACATTAGCTTGCTAGCTTTGGCTAACACACCGGTACACTACGATTTCCTGATTATCCTACAATTACAATGGTGGTATGTGTAATTTTTGTTTTTAATTCGTTTTGAGGCAACCCAGAAACTGACTGCAGTCTCGAGACTTCTAAAAAGCTCATTTATCCAGTAAAAAGGAGGACCGCTCGCTTCGGTGTACACCAGCAGATTTATACCGTTACATTTCCAAAACCACACAAATTACAGCCCAAACCATACAAGGTCACTGTCTGGAATTATTTTAAGTCTTTCTCCTGCATGGAAGACCACCGAGTGGTGAGGATGGACACAGATTTTACAAAGTTCACACGGCCCTACAAAGCAAGGAGCTTCCACCTACCATCTTAGACTCGGGGAGAAAAGGGAAAAGGAAAGGGTGAAATCTCGCGATAAAGCGTACAGCGTGAACACTGGGGTCATGAGGGAGCACGTGACCACAACACACTTCTGTGATTGGTCAGTGTCCAGAAACGCATTTCGATATTTTTTTCTTTCACTGAAATAATCTGGACAAATGTACAGGGACTGCCCTGTTTTCCAGGGTTTGGGTTAGCCCCTTTACTTTCAGTGAAAGGCAGTTATCTTAATGCCTCAGCAAACCCAGACATTTAACACAAAGATATACTGCAACACAGTGCATGACGAATAACAAACAGCCATGGGACATGCACAATATACAGCAGCTTGTTGTCTGGTGGTTATGGATCTGATACTGTAATTCGGAAGGTCGTGGGTTAAAATCCCAGGGCTGGTGGTGGCACTACGGAGGGACCCTTTGAAAAAGATTTCGTCCTCAC
>JBBMFX010000007.1:9273727-9289635 GCA_037832545.1 Rhabdalestes septentrionalis | reverse complement strand
ATTAGGGGTAAGATGTTTTACTTGTAGTCCCAATAAGCAAACACTCAAAGTAGAAACCGGAACACTCTGACGGATAGCAAAGACTCCATTTTGAGACTAGCACACTATAATTCAATTCAAGGCTTCAATTCCTCAAGCTGTCTACAGCTGAGACTAGAGTTTTCCACAGCCCAAAAAGCACATGGCCAGTGGCAGGCCATTTCTGAAACATATGGAGGATGACAGAGATAAAAATAGCTCTCCACTCCTTGTCTAACTGCTTATGTTACCAATAGTGCTTTTAAAATAATGAGCAGTGGGATAACTGGGTGTGTCGGGCTGCATGTGTGTAGCTTTAATATAATAAAATGATAATTTCACTAATTTAACTGACATTATTGAAATGACATTTGTTTGAAATATAAGGCCTCAGATGTATAAACCTATCCTCACTAATATTTCTCTCCATATTCTCCTGACAGCACCTCTCTGTACCTGATTTGGCTTTTCAATCCCTGTTTGGAAGATTTTCAAATTAGTAGTATTCAGTATTATATCACATTAAATCTATTATGTTCGAATTATTTCTGCCCACATCTTACAAAATATCACACAAAAGAATGTTTAGCCATGTTCTGTTATCTTGTAAGCACCAGGTACCACCAATGACAGATTAATTAATGAAGGTTTAACAGATTAGAAGCATCTTCTGTTCAAAGAGCTATAACAAACCTCCGCCACCACCTTATATGTCCTGCCCCTCAGACCACAGCACTAGCCTATTATGTCAAATTCTTTCATGGATATGTAAAAATAACAATCGGGCTGTTGCACATCTGTGCTGAAATGCGAGGGTCAATTTGCCTGTAGCAACAAGAGGGTCTCTCTGACAGGAGAATGTGTTAATGAGGGCCAGAGATTAAACTGATCAATTAAAGCCTTGTCACGCTCTTAACTGGTGGCTTTCTGCTAACACTTAACAAGCGGCCTTTGGTCCTTCTCACAATGCATACAGAGCCCATACGAGCCAAAACCTGTTGACTCTCAGATAATTGCCTTCCTTTTCTTTACAGACCTGTCAATGGACACTTCCAATTCTCTTTACTGGAGGTGTCTTACTGCCCTTAATTTGAAAGGATGAAGAATAGCCTACCATCAAGTCTATTCTTCAGCATCATCATCGAAACTGTCCCCAATGTCTCTCTCTCTCTCTCTCTGTCTCCCTCTCACAGTGTGAGGGTGTGTCTATATATGGCCACGTATGCAACAGCAACATTTCTGATTCCTTGTTTTCACCGATCACAGTCTCTGAAGCAAATGCAGGTGAGCAAACTACTAAAATATCCTGTTTGTTTCTATATTATTTACATGAGAGCATTAACTGAATTGCTACATCCCCAAATGGGAAATAGAACACTGCAATGCCTCATTAGTGAAGCAGTATAAACATTTTATTGTGCACTAAGTCGCTGCAGAGATTGCTTGAACTGTGTTTTGAATGCATGTTTTCTTGTTATGGTGGAGAACCAGTATTCAAGTCAGTCAACATACTGAGCCATAAAATAAGTGTACTAGAAAGGGTTCTATGTGTGATACCCTCAGTGGACCCTTTCAGTGTATAGTTCCTATAATTGACAAAGACCTTTGCGAAAATGTGAGGATATTTAAAATGTATAATCTAACATCTTTAATTTCCCTTCAGGTATTTGTCAGGAATATTCTTATCATATTTTATCTTTTTAATATTTTATAATATTTAACATCTGATTTACAAAAAAGACCTTAATGTTCTTCTGTGGTACTAATCAAGAGCCCCGTGTGGCGCTTTTTTAAAGAGTGTAGTTGTCTGAAATATCACTGCACTGTAATATGTGGTGTTGGATGTAACGTTTTGTCGTCTGTTTTAAAGAATGCATCCAACAAGCACCGTGTCCTTTGAACCAGCACAGGAACGAGGAGTGCCATGGGGTCGTGACCTTTTTACATTTGTAACATCAGCTGCTGGGCACATGATGCGGACCTTACAAAGGCCACGCAAAAACAAGCCATCCAAGCGGCAGGTCAACCACCGCAGGTTTCTCCACAACATGATCCAGAGGTAAATCAGACAGAGCGGTGTGTGTGTGGGGGGGTACTAAATAAGTGTTAATTACATTTTCTCTGCATGAGTCTGTTTCCTCATTAACACATATTTGTCTCCTCAAAGGAAATTTGCAGAAATAGAGGCAGCCAATCAGCAGCTGGCCTCTGCTCTTTTTTCAGCAGACACCTCACAGTGCCAGTCTGATTTGAAATCTTCTCACAAAAATGAAGCAAAAAACAGAAAAACAGGTATTTGAAATGAATCTTTCTCAGTTTCGTCGTCTCAGTTTTCTAGTCAGTCTGAGAGGTTTTTATAGTGAGATTGGTTTCACTGTCAGTCACAGAGATCTGGTTTTTGATTCCACTCCTGCCACCTGTGTTTCTCCACAGCCACTATGACCTCGAATGAAACCGAAACACCCGCAAAACAACAGGATGAAGTTAATGAAAGGAAGACGTTACACAGTGCTGTGGTTAACCATGACATAAGCTTCTTAAAAGACCAAGCTCTGAGTCACCCGAATGGTGGAGAAGGTAGCCGGCCATGGGAGGGTGTGGAGGAGTTTGTAGCAAGCCAGGAGAACTCATCACAACAAACCGCTGAGTTCACTTACGATAAGGAACAAATTCAGTCCACGGCTGCTGATATGGACAACTTGTCACAAGTTACCAACATCATTCTGGAGGACAGCGTATTCACCTGGCTTGAAAGTATTGAAAGAATAAGGCAGAACACACACAGCCCCAAATCCAATGATGTAGAACAAGAGTGCTTTGGAATAACATTGTTTGATATGTTGCCTACTTCGCCAGCAGTGTCTCCCTTATCTTTGGAGTCATGTGATTTTGAAGAACAAATGCAACCAGAGAGTGACCAAAGCTCCGAAGTGCAACACATCACAGAAAGTTTACAGATGGATGAGGTGGAGAGCCCAGAACTGTTAGATTTCTCTGGAGGATATCCACAGAGCCAGTTCAATGATCACAGGAACATGGCTAGTGTTTGGGACATGCAGAACGAAGAAGGACAAAACTGTTTTCAAGACACTCTTATGTTTCCTGATGTACCACATGAAGGATATGTTTCGGGTGACCTAACAGATTGTGCTGACAGTCTACAAGCTGACAAAGGTCGCACTGCAGGACTGAAGGATGGGTCACAGGCCTCAATGCTCCTGGAAAGTTCTGTAAGAGATATTAATGCAGAGTGTGTTGCTTGCACTTTTGAACCTTGCAGGCTTACTTGCCACCAAAATCGAACAAGAAATTCCACTAGACAAACAGGACTGATCAAGGACTGCTATGTGAGTGAACCTGGCACAGACATTATTACAACTACAAGCAAAGAGGGTCAGTATTCAGCTAGTTGTTCTTGGAGCATTTCAGACAAGAGTTTGGCAGGCATGGAACTGAATGAGATTTCAAACCATTCCCTGGACAACCAAGTTCAACAAAGGCTTGAACACATTCACACAAACCAGAGCTTAACTAAATACTGGGACCAGCACCATGGTCACAAAATTCATACACCAAACAGGGTGGTAGACCCTTATCATGCGCTAGTAGATGTGGATAAGAACATTGTTCAGACAGAGGCTACTCTAGATCCAAACACAGTCTATGCCAGTCCTCCAAACCCACTCTCCTCATCCACGCACTGCTATAGCTACGATGTGCCAATGCAAGCTAATGGCAACTGCAGAGGAGGCTCATGTTTGTATTTAAATGAAGATGACGGGTGTATACCCAATTTTGAAGGTGTGGCTCAATCATTCCCCGTCCCTGTGCACAAACCACACCCTCATCCAATTTCAACTCTTCCTTGGAATGATGATTGGCTATTTAGCAACATTGTGGCAGAGGAGGACTTTAATGGCATAGCCTTATCCCCAGATGTTTCCTACTGTTAAAGAAACCCAAGGTTTCATATGGGATTTCATACCATGGGGTAGATTAAGCCAAGCACCCTGCTTTAAAAGCAGAAAAATATGTGACCTGATCATTTCAGGATGAAGACTATACCTTGCATATTCAGATGATATTCATAAAAAGACACTGTAAAAATTGTGATGTGACATACCAATGAACAAGACAATGGAGCACTCTAGCATCTAGACTATTAAATGTGTCATGACAGGTATATAAATTGCTAAAGAAGCATTATTTTTATATGTTAGAAGGTTGCCAGTTGCTTTGAACTTTGTTCATGTATTCCATTCCCAATTCACCTATAGAAATGGTACAAAGATGATGTGGAAGAAATATTTACATTAACATTAAAAAAATTCCTCTTTGCTGAAGCCGTTTTAGAGGTTTGGGGGTGAAGATACAAAATATGAATTTGTACAAGTGACTGACTATATGTAAGTGCATTCTGTTGTGTTCTGTGCCTTATTTAAGCAGAAACACTCCTTATAAATTCAGTGTGCATGGATGGGGTTGAACTGTATACTTAATAACAATGGAAATATGTTGCTTTTTGTGACATCACAATATAGTTAATTAAGACTTGGTTTTTTTTTTAGCTTAGTTTCCATTTATGGACCCGGGATGTGAATGTTTACGTTTAGAACGAAAAGAGAAGTCAGTGACATTGGTTTTAATATTGATATTGGTTAGTCAACGTGCAATGAATTTGTGTAAGTTATGAATCATTTGTAAATGGTATTTCAGTATGTACAGTTTTTGAGCATATGCTTATTGTTTCTTTAATGTTACTGAAGAATAACAGGAATTATATGTACATATGTGATCATTTCTGTGAAATGTTCTTGTCTGAATTTCATGTTAAGGCTGTTTTAAAGACTGAGCAAATATGAATAATGAATAAACGTACGTGAATAACAGTGGTCACCCACTGTAACTGTGGTTATTGGGACATATTGCCAATATTTCATTACACAATAGCACTGTTAATATAGTTAAATTTCGTATAAGTTAAAGTTAAAGTGGAAGAATCTGTTCAAATCTATTTGAATTATTAATATTTTCATGTTGGAGTGACGGCAGACTTTTCATGGCAGACCTATTTTATTAGTATGAGTAACACCAGCCAATTGACTTGAGACAAAGTTTCCAAAATATACTGAATAACGGTCTGTGTTTAAAGGTAGAATGAACCACACATAGTTCTAAACCAATGACACACAGTATATTAAAATTCACTCCAGTCAGGCTTGATCCATATAGCCAAATAAACAAACATAAAAGCAAAAATAAATAAATAACAAAAAAACAAAACTGTTAAAAAGGCAAAGGAATCAAAAACCATGTATTCTAGACACCACCAGTCTCGTCATTAATAAATACAATTGGTATTCTGCATTCTCTGTTCCCCCATTAATGTCCTCACACATTCAATTCATTACAGTCAAAGCACAGCTTCTTCTCTCTCTTTGGACTGTGGTCTTGGTTATAAAATGGCGGAGATAAAAAACGAACATTAAAACTGATTTAAGCAAAATCAGAGCCACACATTTATCTTCATTCATAGGAAATTTAAATTCAGCATGTTTGTGTACAAATGAATGAAACCAAATACAGGTAGTCCTCTGTATATCCAATCAGTTTCTACAAATTTAAGAATATTTTTGAAGCATGTCGAGGGCATGAGTGCAATTTCTTCCTCAGGCTGGAATGGGCGTAACGGAAAAGTCTGTCTCTTTCCCTTTCAGTCATATTATATCAGAATAAAGATTTCAAATGCTTTGTACAAAACACACAAGAGAACAGTGTTTTAGCAGATGGTTAATGTATATTAACCTTTTATCATGAGGGTAATTTCATCAGTTAAAATCAGTTGGATAATAAACATTAAATAATGCCGGTAAACAAGGACAAACCTAGTTCACCGGCCTTTAGAGCACCAGTGGATCTAAGTAACATTGTTATTGCACCAAGAAGTAGCATTAGCAAAGGACAACACAAAGCCAGGAGGCAAAGAGGCGAACCTAACTAGACCTAATATCCTACAGCCTATATCTAACGGACTGAAGGTGCGAGACTGCATTGAGTTTTTGGTCCTAATTCTAAAACTGCCACCTTGCTGTAACTGATTACTGCCTGAATATTACCGCACACTTCATTACTTTTCACAAGTATCGTGTTTGTCCTTCTTATCTAGGACTCCTTTAACAAAAGAAATAATAAGAAAAGTCTAAAATGGAGCTCGTAACAGATATACAAGAAAAGAGCAGCTTTTTATTTGAGATGAAAACAATCGCAATGTGACTAAAGGAAAGGCCTTATTTTAGCTCAAATATATAGGGACTAATGCATCAACTTTCATAAAGAAACATATTCATTTTACAGACTCTTCTGTGTGGTTTATTGCAAGTGTTGTTGCATTAAACCATATAGAAATAATCAGAAAATGCAGTTTATAAGGCCCTGCTAACCATCGAAAAACCCTCATCTGAACCGTTTAGCTACATGTGATTCTATTCTACGTTCACTAGCTTGTCATTTGTGATTAAAAAAACGAACAACAAAAAAACAGCTAGAATAAGAGGGAATTCTGGGAAGGTTCTGGGTCTTGGCTGAGAGGATGTGTCAAAACGCTGTACAGCATCATTACAAGCCTAACCTACAGAGTAGTTCTACTATCTACTGCTGAACTGTCTTCTGATGTCCCTTTATTCATCCATTCGCCACAGATTTGGTTAAACACAACAGCTTTTTTCCATGAGTATTTTACACAGGTTTTTAAAAAAACACGAGACATCTTGAATGCAACTTGTGTAAAAGATATTCTTGACATTGATGTGCTTGGAGCATGAGACCTCAGTAACATAATACAATTTGCAAATATTATTTAGCTTTGCAACAATACAAAAAAAAAATCCATTCTTTGCCAGATGGCTGTCTCTCCTCAGGGTTGTTCAGCTTCTTGGCTGTTATTAGTGAAATACATTTCATCACACAGCTCTCCATTCTCACTGTGTTTTGTACATGCAGTGTTAAACTGCACAGTATAGGCAACAACCATGACACATTCCTAAGTAATTTAATCAAAATATAAATAAATAATATGAATGATGGGAATATTTTAGCTTGATAAGCACTACGGTTAAGCTGTCTGAAACTGGTAGTGATATGTAAGAAGATGTAAGAAGAAGTTTAGAAATCCTAACGGTCTAACTACTCACAGTCTACATAACAAATGAACTCGCTTCAGAATGAATAACCGTCCATTGACTTAAAGGTCAAGGGCAGTATCTAAGGTACCCTGGATGTAGCAGGAAAGCTCCTGCTTCCTGAAAATGCTGCATCTTACCTATGATGATAATTGTCTATCTTTATTTGATATTAGCTGTTTGGGAAACACTTATAAGGATGCATTTGCACAATGTGTTTTGGGGAACTGACCCCACAATAGATATCACTAATGAGCCAATGTGAAATACCACTGAATTATTACTGTTCTGTACATGAAAAGTGAAAATTCCACCTTCTTATTTATTTATTGTCTAATGTCTGGGTTTTGTTACGTTTTTTTTTCTTCTTTTGGCTTTCAGATTTTGCCCTATCACCTTAATGTTACTCTGTTTATGCCAAAACTGTAAAAGCTGGCTCATGTTGGCATATATATCACAGTAGATCATTGTTTTCTCTCTCACTTTCTTGTTAATGTTCAAAAATGTTTAAAATTGTTGGTACCAAATCAGGTTATACATTTTACATGAAGCTGCCACCCCTAATTATTCAAAGACAAAAACAAATTGGAAGGATTCAATTCCCAAATCCTGATTTCAATTTCACCAAAAGTGAGAGAGAGAAAGCCTTCTGAGATTAATACTGATCAGCAGCAGAATCATTCATGCATGCCTACCTCCTCAAGAATGTCTGACCATGATTTTCTACCTGACTGCCATCATAAACATGCAAACTGCACTTAAACACATGGCTTATGTTTGATTGAAAGAGCGCTTAGGGTTGGTGCAGCCATCTTAACTTTGCCACATTAAGCCTGATATACACTGCGCTGACATGTGGCTGTTCTAATATACAATATTAATGGTAGTTCTCTCAGAATGCTTAAAAAGAAGTTTCTTTTCCACTTTAAGAAATTAATCATAGTCTTTGTTCAACATCTTAGTTTAGGACTGATTTCAATAGTGCTATTTTGTGTCGTATCTCATATTTCCAGCTCATGAACATTTTCATTTATTTCACTGATTTCAGCCTTGGCTGCAGAGGTATACTGTGGATTCTCTGACTGCAGTGCTGTGTTGGGTAACTGATTAGTCTATCCATCTCTTCATCCGCCATCCACCTGGGCTTCCACCCTACTCTGTATCCGCAAGACTGTAGGGGGGAGGTGGTCCCAGGGCATTGTCGCTTGGCACAGGGGTCCCTGGAAGGCCGCTGGAGGGAGTAGGGGAAGCGGGAGGCTCCTCAGAGTCAGAGTTCTCCTGAGAGAGATCATCCACTAAAGCTCTCCGACCTCCACGTACTGAGAGCGGGAGAGGACCACGCCTGAGAGTGAGAGAGAGAGAGAGAGAGAGAGAGAGAGAGAGAGAGAGAGAGAGAGAGAGAGAGCTCTTTTTGCGTTTTCTACATATACACTAATAATATAGATATGTAATATATAATGTGCATACAGAAGAAGAGTGCAGAGAACCAGGAAGGTATAAAAATGATTATGCGCTTCACTTAGAAAAAGTACTTTACTTTGAAACAGAAAATATGAACACAGACACACGCACAGTAAACACCTACTTGTCAGCTCTGGGTCGCTCTGTGGTGCTGAATGGGCGTAGGAGACAGTTATACACTTGCACACACACATGGACACACACATGCAAATATGTTAGATATGGATGGACAAATGAACCATGCATACACAAACAAAAACAATGTGGAGCAAGCAAATGGATCAACAGAAAATAAAATTAGCAACAAGTCAATAGCAACTGCATATACAGTATACTTTCATGGTGTGACATCTATTTCTTGAAAAAGTTTACATTTACAGCATTTAGCTTATCCAGAACGATATACCATTGAAAACTCACAGCCACACACTCAAACCTACATCTCTACTGTTACCTGAGTTGGGAGCGCAGAGCATTTAGCTCCCGCGTCATGCTCTGCATGCTATCACCCATCTCCTCCAGCTCACGCTGCAGTTTCCTGCGCTGGGCGTTTGTGCGGGAGTTCTCCTCCTCCACCTCCTCCAACTGCCTCTTCAGCTGCCGTAAACGCCCCATCGATTTGTCCAGCTGCAGACAAAAACAACAGAAGGTGAGCCGAAGCTCTATGTTATATTTGGTAAATCACATTTACCAAGAAAACCCATAAACGTATATACACGTATATACATGATCAGCTGAAACTCTCAAAACACTGAAAGTCGAAGTAAATAAGTTACAGTAGCACCTGTCAAGAGCTGATATTGAGGTAATAAGCAACAAGGGAACAGTCAGCCCCCAAAGTTTATGAGCTGGAAACAGAAAAAGGTGAGCAAGAGGATCTGGGCAACCCAGACAAGGGCTAAAATGTGATGGTTAGGCTACTTGTCTGATTCATGGAGGCCCTTTCTTATATACTTAAATGACCTCCTGCTAACGTTTTGGTGCCAGATACCACAGCAAACCTTCAGAGATTTTGTGGAGCTCATGTCTCAATGGGTTGGAGCTGTTTGTGGTGGCAAAAGGTGGACCTACACAATATTAAACTGTAATATCTGATCAATCTATCAATACTAAAATTCAAGCTGATACGTGTTTGTGGAGTATGTAAATGCCTTCTTGATTTAAGTTTTGGAAGGTATAATCTGATCTTATCTGATCACACTGGGGAGGTACAATATAATATAAACCAAGAACACATGTTAATGCAAGGGGTAAACATGAAATCAGTAAGTGTGAACACAGTGAACACAGGAGGCTTACCTGTTCCCTGTACTGGTCTGCATGCCTCCTCTCATCCTCTACCTGCATCACCACCTCCTTCAACTTCTTTTCTGTTTTCCGAACCAGCTTGTTGGCCATTGCACGCTCCCTAAGAAACAAAAACATATTTTTGTCACATTTTCTAATATCTTATTTGGGAGTTGTGGCTCAAATCTGTCCTGAGGTGTCACAAACTGAACAGTAAACTAGAGGGAGGAGAAAACTTCAGCACATGTTTCAAAATGACAGAGTAGCAGAAAAAGTAGGCTTAAACTATAAAAAAGTGTTAGGGACTACTTAAAATGTACAGCAATGAGAAGGATACGAATGGATGTAATAGCCTATTCTTGACTTGCTAAACAATCTGTAGTGAATACAAAAATTCAAACCCAAAATGTTGAATTTTGCTCTTTTTGCCAAGTCCTCTATGGCTCTATAATAATTTGCACAGTTAAAACTACTTTTGGCTTATTAAGAGCAAAACATGTCTGAGTTTGTTCTTCACAAGTCATCCTATACGCACTGTCTTTCCTGTTCCAGCTGTTCCTCCATGCCTTCAATTTTGGATTCCAGGGCTGCAACACTTAGGCGGTGTTTTCCCCTCACAGCTCCTTCCATCTCAGTCAGCCTGGTCTTCAGCTCCTTGTTCTGCCTCTCGAGGCTCTCGCGTGCGCCCTCACTCTTCTGGACCAGCGTCCTCTCCCCAGCCAGTTGCACAGTCAAAGTCTCCACCTGATCCAGAATACGTGATGCAGAGTCAAACTGAGGGACACCTGTTCCTCAAACACTTACATATTCCACAATTGAAACAATGTGTCATACCTTAACTCGGGTCTAACACATTTATATGAAGGGCCTACAGAACATAATCAACATCAATTTTATAGTAGCTGTTAAATGTTGCTAAAATTGCTACAACCCTACAATTTTTTGATTGAAGATTTAGCACATACATTAAAGTTCTTCTCTCCAGAGGAACTATTCTGGAAGCTCAGTGAAGGTGTTACCCACCTGTAGCGTGGTCTTTCTCTGCCTCTCAGCCAACAGCTCAGCATTACTCTGCTCCTCTTCCAGTTCCTCCTCCAGCTGACTGATCCTGGTCTCCAAGCGTCTCTTTTCATCACAAAGAGCCGATCTGTGAGAGGAAGAGAGGCGTTGGCAACACACACAGGTACACATTTATTAATATACACAGATGGCAGGCAGATTACTTACTTCCCGCTGTTACTGTTGAGAATCTCCTCAGCCATCTCGTCTCGCTCCTGCTGAGCCTGCCTCCTTAGTCTGTCTGAAACAGCCAACTCCTGAGAGACAGAAGGAAAGGTTTAACACTCATTACTTACTGCACACACAGAATATTTTTTTCTATTTAAAATGTCAACAGCCCCCATCCCCCCCCACACACACACACACACACAAACACACTGTGTTACAAACCTCTGTCAACTGAAGAAGCTCTGCCTCTAGGGTCTGCAAGCGCTTCTCGCTGTCCTTTGACTGGGCAACAACTTCATCTCGAGCCATCTTGGTTTCATCCAACTCCCGCAACACTTCCTTCATCTGAGCCTGATGATGTACCACGTCAATGTAATACTTTAGCAACAACACAAACCAATGTGCATGTAGACAAAAACAGGACTGATGCTACTGGTTCGCATACACTTTCATGTGTATGGCCTGATTTTTTATATACATATTTTCAGGGCAATCTGGCAACCGATTGTCTCATACTTCAAGTGAAGAACATTTTTTATCTTTTTTCACTCAGTTCTTGGCCATTTTTGGACAAAGCCTTCATTCCTATATTCGAGTCCTGTGTTATGCTAAAAGGGTGACCCCAGCTGTTGTTATATTCTGTTACCTGGAGTCGTTTCAGCTGCCGGAGAGCCTCCTCTCTGCCACGTGTGGCTGCCTCAACCTGGGACTCTGCCTCCTGGAGCTCTGCTTCCATTTGCTTCTTGACAGAGAGAGCTTGAGCCCTCTGAGTCTTCTCCTCTTCTAACAGAGCTTCCAGCTCACGCACCTACAGAAAGAGAGAGAGACAGAGTGAGTGGAAGTAAGAGAATAGAATGAGTACACATTACTGCATATTATATTTGTATAACTGTGCATCTGTGAAAAACTATATGATCTTCAATCTTGAAAAGATTCACACACTGAAAACAGAAATATGAAATAAGTCCATTTCTTCCAAGAAGGACACAGAATCAGATACAAAATCTGCCCTGGCACTCATGGATAAATACGCTTTACCTGTTTGCTGAGAGTCCTCCTCTTTTCCTCTCCCTTCTCTTCCTTGGCACTGATCTCACGCTCAAACTGAGCGCGGAGAGCTTGCAGAGTGACTTCCAGTCTGAGCCGCGAGTTCTCGGCCTCAGACAGCTCTTCCTCCAGTTCCTGGGTCTGCTCCCGCAGCGACTGAGCCTCCACCTCCAAAGCCCGGCGGGAACGCTCCAGCTCATGCACCTGAGAGGCAAACACAGGAAAGAAAGACTAGTATTTAGGATAAATATTCACTTGTTTTAACCTTTGCTGTCTAGAGTTGGTTAAGATATTTATCCACAAGTTTATTATTCTGTTTTGATTATTGATCATAATTGATCATTATTGATGATAAAACAAGTGATTCCGTTACAACAGTGAGATTAACTTGTAAATGATGTAGTTATGAAGTGTGGGCATGTCTTGTACTGGTACTGATTCAGTGGAGGGTGAGACATACATTTTTGCCCACATCATCCTGGGCATTGACGAGCTGCTCCATGTCAAGACGAAGCTGCTTATTGGTTCTCTCTAGCTCGTCACGTTGCTCAGACGCTTCCTGTAACTCTCGAGACAGTGCCAGGAAGCGTGTCTCTTTCTCACGGCTCTCAGCCTCTGCTCTGTCTCGCTCCTCAGCTAGACGTGCGCTCACTGCCTTCTCCTCTGCAAGGCACTGCATGGGCCATACAGCAAAGGTTACAACAGGTCATAATGCCATAAAAACATTAATTCTAGCATTGATGTGACCAAAATGACATAATTCAGGTCTTAATTATTATTTGTCCATCTACACAATGTCACACCAACTCATTTGGTGATCCAGCAGTCTATTTAAATTTTCTCCTCACCTGGTCAAATTTCTTCTGTCTCTTCTCCAGAGCGGTGCAGTTCTGTCTCTCCCTCTGTAATGCAATGGTCATGTCTTCTATCTCCTCCCTCAGGCGCTCTTTTTGCCGCTCCACACGCTCTTTTTCCTCCTCCTTGGCTCTCTCCCTTTGCGTGGCGTTCTCCAGCTCCCTCTGAAGCTTCCTCTTGTTCTCTTCTCCTGCTTCCACGGCTGCGTTCAGTTCTTCGGACTGTCTCTTTAGCTCAGCCAGCTGAGGACAATAATGTCAGAAATAAGGCCAGTTACAAGAAATATCCTGACAATAGGCACAAAAATCTTCTATGAAGAGCTTACATGCACCAAAAACTAATTAAATTGTAAAGTTATGTTTATTTTAAAAACAGTTATCTTAATCTCATACAGGTTTTTAACCTTCTTTAAATTATTTATAGCTCTAAACAAATACATCCTATTATTTATATTGATTATAATTACTGTCTCAATATTTCTGTTATTAATTATGGATTTGTTTAAAAAATCAAATGTTTGAGTGATTCTTATTGCAGTGAACGCATTAAGGAAGAAGAAAACACCCAGACAGAAAAAATCTTTCAATAAATGCATGTCAATATAAACCTGCTGTGTGTAAGTTTGGATCTGGCGTGTGAGCTCCCTGGTCTTCTCCTGCTCCTCCTCTAGTTTCTCCATCACAGCTGCTTTCTCCTCCTCCAGAGCCCGCACCCGAGAGCCCAACGCCAGTTTCTGACGTGTCTCATCCTGCAACAATTCCTGCAGCACCACACACAGTCATTCAGAACTGTAATCACACTAGGTCAACATTTTTAGAAAGTTGGTTTATACATTCAGGGTAAAAAAAAACAAAAAGCCATTTAAAATCTGGCAACATTCATAAAATTCAAGCAACATTTGTATGTTGTTTCACATCTGATTAAATCAGATCTTTGCTTGTGTACGTCAATTTGACCAGTCAAACCAGATATGTTTTTTTGTTTGTTTAGGGTTTAGAAGTTGTCAGAAAAAGATTTTTAAGGAACATATGTTTACTTCCATTCAATGTGTTTAAATGTAAAGCATGTTATTAAATATTAAATGTGGAGCCTAACTTTATTAGCTAACATTATCCACTGACTAGATCATTCTACTCTAATGATATTTATTCATGCTCTAAATGCTAAAATGTACAAAAGTGTTGTAAAATATAGCACAATTGTTCAGCTAATTACAAGCGATTGCACATATAAAGGACTAAACTCATAAATGAGTGCACCCACAAATGTGCCCTTACTATCATCGTTGAATGTGGAAATCCATACAAATGAGACTACAGTCTGAACGTGCAGATCATATTCAGTCACTAAATCTGCACACACAAGTCTAAAAATGTGATTTACAGTGAAACAAGTCTAAGTCAACATTAGCTAGCACCCAATATAATTACCTGAGCATCGTGTAGCTGGCTCTCCAAGCTGCTGGCCTCTTTGCTCAAACGAAGGGATTTGGTTTCAGATGAGGACAGAGAGCTGGAGAGAGAATCTATCTCCACCTATAAGGTAAATGAAAGGATATAGAAAAGAGAAATTGTGAGAAATCTCAATTAGACACATTTTTCACAATCACAACCTCTTTATACTCTTCCCCTTCTCCACCTCTACCTGGAGTTTGTGAAGCCTGTCTTCCCTCTCCTCCCTCTCTCTCTCAGCCTGGGCCAAGCGGGCAGTAAGTTCCTGAAGTTGTCCCTCTGCTCTCTTCCTCCCGCGCTCACTCTCCATCTTCCCCCCCTGCAGGGTCTTCAGCTCTGCTGTCAGGTTCATGCGTTCCTCCTCCAGCATAGCCTTCGCCTTCTCTAGAGACTGACGAGACTGAAACATGCATAGATACATGTTACAGTCACACATACAGACATACATTGTCATGCAGAAATATGAACACCCCTTTGTGCAAGTGCATATAACAGGAAAACAGCATTTATAGCACATAATAGCACAATGAAAACATTTAGACTCACTCACAGAACTCAGAACCACAGACTCACTCTTTTGGCGTTGTCCAGTTGCTCCTGTAGGGACTCAATAGCAGCACTGTGCTTCACTCTGAGTTCTGAGAGCTGGGCTTCATGACGTCGGGTGTCTTCCTCAACCATTCTCTGGAGTTCTCCTAGCTCAGCCTCACGCCGGGACCTACACACACACACACACACACACATAACCATAAAACTCCTTATCCACTTGGTAAAACACAACTGTACTCACTAACCCACTGTATCTAACCACCTGTCGGTTACTGATGTCCATATATATCAAAAGCAACTCTCCAGCAAGTACTCTATTTTGTACTTTTGCCCACTGCAGATCTTGTTCACACATATAAATGTTTATTTACACTGTTTATACTATACTTATTTGAATATATTTTTTCTACATATTATTACTTGGTTTGCGCAGACTCACAGATGTTTCAGGCACACATTTCCCTACATGTTGTACTTGTATAACTGTGCATGTGACAAATAAAGAATCTTGAACATATACATTACAAGTGAATTCCACCATTTAGATCATAACATAGGCTGACTATATAGTCCATTATCTGGATCCAGTAATAACAATGCCACCAAAGCACAAGCTTTAGCCCACACTTAAATAATAAAAAAAATGCAGTGACTTAATGAAAACTAACTAAAATAATGTACACTGATTCCTGTTATTTTTAAACACACATGCACACACACACCTGCACATAGACACACACGAACACACAGGCACACACACGCACGCGCACACACACACACACACACACACACACACACACACACACACACACACACACACACACACACACACACA
>JBBMFX010000007.1:9262508-9273627 GCA_037832545.1 Rhabdalestes septentrionalis | reverse complement strand
GCATTGAGGGTGTTTAGGAGAAAAGAATACAAAATACAGTTCTCTCATTTTAACTTTTATTGAAATTCATCACATAGATCATCAGAAAATTCATGCAAAAGTGCTTTTTTGTAAAAAAAATTTTTTTTATTAAACTATAAATATATTAAAAACTTGTGTCTGTTTTTTTCCATAACTGGAACCATTCTTTCCAAAACAAATGATACATTCGAGTCTAAAGATCAATAGTATTGAAAGCATATCATTTTCATATTTTTGGTTAATTCTGTTTTGTACCTGTCTTTTAAAAACTTGCATAGCTTTTCTTTAAACAGAATGTGTAAATCCATCCGTATTGTACACATACAACATTATGAATAACTGAGCAACAAGTTAAAGTTGCTCAAGTGCAGAACGCTAATGCTATTAGCATAGCATCAGCCTCTGGCTGCTGTGGACTTGAGCAAGTAAACTAATAACTGTATCGCCACACAAACACATAAATGTGTATGTATTGCATGAACAACTGAGATTATTTTCAACTAACAAAGAAATTAATCAAGTGGCTTAGCTTACCGAGACCCGATGTGGAAGGATAGGCGATTTCTTCAAGCAATGTTGTTGTGGAGTTCAGTGCCCCAGTAAGCTGGTTTGATGGTCTGTGCCCCAGGATCGAGTCCCTTATATCGTACACAAATATCGGGACCTCCACCGCTGCCACTTTTACACAGCCCCTTCTTTTTGCCAATAACGCTTTTGTTTCCTCCGCACTCCAAGCTGATTTTCCACCACAAACTCCTCTAAAGCCAAATATGGCCCCGCCCAGCGCCTGTGACGTCACAGGTTCTCGGTTCAAGACCAGCAACGTTTTGACACCGGTTCGGAGTTCCTTTTTGGGAACCGGCACCAATTACTTTTCTGTGGAAAAGCGCACACTGGTTCCAAAATTCGGAACCGGCATGGAACCGGCATGGGAACCAGTGCAGTGGGAAAGGGGTATTAGTGTACCCAAGGTGAAAGGTGCAGGTGTTCAAGCCCACTCTGCCCCGCCTCTGCATGTACCTGCTTGGCAACAGTGGTGCTGATGTGGTGATCACTCGACTGTCTAAATTCCCGGACCAGCCTGGACTTCACAAGCCAGGCATCGGACAGGCACCTTGGAAGTCCAAACTACTTGTTGATTTAACTCTTAAACATGGCACCCAGTTTTCTGACTGTTGTTTTTGAAATTTTTGACATATTCAGAAGGACCAGGAAGGTCTCTCAGGTCCATCTGTTTCAAGCCCTTTTTTAGATGGTCTGTGACTGAAGCTGCAATGGGACTGTCTGAAAGATCAACTGAGAATTCTTATCTCAGGCTTCTGATTGGTTGTTCTGCAAGCACCTGGATTCTCACTCCTGACACTTGGAAAGAGACTGTGCCCATTTGTTTACCCTTGCATACTGACAGGCTTCGAGCCTTGGTGGGTTTTATTTTCATTCTGACCCTAGATAGCATCTCTTCAAACCTCCTAAGGAGAAGCAATAGACCCATATGCCTTCTCCAAGTCCAGCCATACAACATGTCAGTCCTTCTTTTCCCTCTTGGTACTCTGGATCTGGTCCCAGATTCTTGTTCCAAGTTCTAAACACCCTGAGAACCCCAGGACTTCTTCTTTCTGACAGCTTGTGTCAATATAGTTGTTTTGTAGCAGAAACTTTGTCATCCTCTAGGCAGTGATAGAGAAGAACATCTTTTTCTCAACATTTACCAGAGCAATGCTTCGCAACTGTCTGATGGTAGATGATTCCTGCTCTTTTGGAATGAGAATGACCATAGCTCTACACCACTTGAGGAGGGCACTCTGTTGTTTCCAGTTAAGCCTCATCAGTTTCCATAGTTCTTTCAAGACTTGAGGGCAAGTTTTATAGATCTTATAAGGGATGCAATTTGGTCTGGGGGCAGAGCTTGACCTTAAACTTTTGACTACCTCTTTCACTTCAGTTAGTTTGAACTCTGTGGTTGGCGCAGTTGGTTACAAAGAATTGGTGTGTAGTAGTGGTGAGTGAGGTAAAACAACAAATTTATGTTCTGAGGAGGCAAATGAGAGCCAGTCCCTCTCCAAAAATGACTTATTAACTTTTTTAGGTGCACCACAGATAACACTCTAACAAAGTACATGACAGCTGCATAACAGCAGCTGCATCAAAGATGATTAAAAAGCCCTCCAGCCTTTTATAAAAACATCACAGATCTCTATGAACAGCAGTTGAACATGCGTCAGTCGGTCAGGGATGCGCAAACACAATTCAGAAGGGTCAGGCAAAGACTTCCTTCATCCCCAGCCCATCAAAGTGACTCAGGTTCAGATTCCTGAACCTGGAGTGGCAGAGGTGCTGTGAGGTGTCCAGCACCAGGGATGGGCTTGTGCTGTTCTGACAGTGTGGGATTAGAATAGAGACTTGCTTGGGCTGGCCTGAGACTGGAAGACACTGGCTGACATTTAGTTTACCCTAACTTTTGCATGTTCAACATTTTTTGCTACAGCAAATAAGCAAATTAACAGTAGTCTCAAAGTATATAAATATGGAGGGTATGTAAATTAGAAATAAACATTCAAAATTTTAATGCATATTTTATATTCAACATGGATCCACAGCAGCAGTAAAATAGCTAATATGACTCATTTGTTGTGTTTTACAGATGACATCATCCATTCCCACATTGCCACATGGCTCTGCCCACCAGAAAGTGTGCCACTGTCACACACAGACGGATGTACTTAAGCCACTACTGGGCGGGGCAGGGTCTGGGAGCCAGATGCAACGCCGCCGTCGTCGTGTGCTGTCCAAGGATGGGCGGAGCAATGTTCGCATTGAACATGTGAGTGGGCGGGGCACTCTGTATCTGCGCGACCCATGGACTACTTTTGTGGACATGCAGTGGAGGTACAAGCTAGTCCTGTTCAGCGCCACCTTTGTGGGGACATGGTTCATCTTTGGCCTGCTGTGGTACCTTCTGGCCCTAATACATGGAGACCTGTTGGGTGAGCTTCAGTCAGACTGTATTTCACCTCAAAATGATCAAATGAACTGGATCATGGTGGATCTGATTACCTGCATAACTTAGGATCAATGTCAATGTTATCTAATAGGAATGTTCCTTTTCAAAATCTAGAGAAACAGATTTATTGATTGATAGATTTGACCTGACCTGATCTTTGTAGGTTCATCAGCACCACTAAATAAGAGAAGGTAGGTGGACATAAAAGAAAAAGTGCCATGAAAAATGGACTCTAGACACAGATAGATGAGAAAAGAGTGAACCGTGGTGGAGTGAGGGAGATAATTTAATAATAATTTAATAATAATTTAAATACCTAAAGTTAGGAGGAGAATCATGGCTGAAACTCTTTTCAATCTTTTATCCTATACATAGCCACCACCATCTTGCATCCATCTTTCTGTGATAAAGTTTTTCACCCATAATCTCAGCTGATTCTCAGTTGTGCCATCAAAGTGGGGTTTGTCCCTCTATCCCAAGCTCAAAGAGGTGCTCTTCCCTCCTAAAATTTAAAGGCACAGTCTGAACTTAGAGAAAAAGACCTAACCCATGAAAGAAAATTTAGTGTATTTTTTTCCTTCCTTTTCAGAGTTTGATCCTCCCGCCAATCACACAGTGTGTGTGATGCAGATGCAGAGTCTGACCGGGGCTTTTCTCTTTTCCCTGGAAACACAGACTACCATTGGCTATGGCTTCCGCTGCATCACTGAAGAGTGTCCGTCTGCCATCATCTTGCTAATCATTCAGCTCCTCATTACTACTGCCATGGAGATCTTCATTACAGGAACTTTTTTGGCAAAGGTGTGGCATTTAGTCCCCTATCATTTATCTTGATACACAAATAATTCTATATAATGCCAGAAGTCAAATGAAGTTCATAGGATTTACAGAAAGTGTGCAATGGTTATTAAGCAGGTGCATACATTTGGGCACCCTTGTTATTTTATTGATCTGAATACATTTAGCACTAATTATTAGAACACAACATTTGTTTGGTCAGCTCATTGACCCTTGACCTTCATACATAGGTGAATCCAATAATGAGAAAGGGTATTTAAGGTGGCCAATTGCAAGTTTTTTTTCCTCTTTGCATCTTGTCTGAGGAGGATCTACTAAATATTGATCAAATTTGTTTGATGAAAGAGTGACCACACTTATTCACCTGCCTAATTTAGTTTAAGTAACTATTGCACACTTTCTGTAAATCTTATAAATTACATTTCACTTCTCAAATATCACTGTTTTTGTCTGCTATATGATATATTTAAATGGCATTGAACAAAGGCTATTAAACTATAAGTTTGGCTATATAAACACAAAGCTATTCTGTTATATAAGGAATATCATTGTTATATCATTGAAAAGGTGTCACATTTAGAGACTGAGATATATTATAGATAATTTAAGGAAATCCTCCATGTTGGTGAGGGGATATCACAGCACGCAGTCAAGCCCCCTGTGTCAGATGAGAAGTGGAGCAGAACGTACCTGAATCCAGTAGTCACCCGTGTAGCGTGATGGAAGAGAAGTGAGAGGGCTCGTTGAGTCACGCACTTAAATCTAAGAATGCTCTGAAATAGATTATGATTCCCACCTGAATCCTCGTTCACAATCATGCACTAGTAATGAAAATACTACTCACGTGAGTAAAGTTGCTGGGAGTCAGGGCGACGAGTGGAACACAATGACTGAGCACCTGAAGAAGTCCCGTTTCCTGTTTATATACTCTGTGATGCGTTGATTTCTTATGACTTTTGCACATTACATCACTAGTGCATATGACAGAACCCCCCCTCCAGGACCGTCTCCCACCAGTTCAGGCTGATAGGATACCTTAGTAGTCCTGGATGAAGGTAGGGTCTAAGATGAACCGCCTGGGAACCCAAGACCGTTCCTCCAGGCCATAGTCTTCCTAGTCAACTAAGTAATGTGTGCCATGACCACAGCGTTGCGAATCAAGGATCCGCCAGACAGTATATGCATGACCACTGTCAACGATCCAGGGCGAAGGAGGGTATGGAGTGGCAGGTGTCAGAGGGGAGGTGATGAATGGCTTGAAGTGAGAGAGGTGCAAAACTGGGTGAATCTGTAAGGAGGCAGTCAGCTGGAGCCAGAGGGTGACAGGTTTTATCTGATGGATAACCCTGTAGGGTCCAATGAATCAGGTGATTCCGAGTGCAGGTGGAAGTTCTTGGTGGAGAGCCAGACCCTGTCACCTACATGGAACAATCGTCCCAGGGTGTGTAGGCGACGATGTTGTTGGATGTAGCAGCTGTTGGCCTTCCGTATGAATCAAGTAATCTCTGAACGCTATGAAATAGAGTAAAATTCCCACTGGAATCCTTGTTTACAATCATGCACTAGTAATGAAAGTAGTACTCACATGAGTGAAGGTGCTTGGGGTCCGGGCGACGAGTAGAAAGGAATGACTGAGCACCTGAAGAAGTCCAGTTTATATACTATGTGATGTGCTCATTTCCTATGACCTTTGCGCGTCACCTGACTACTGCATGTTATACCCTGCTAAGTTACAGCCAATTGTAATCATGGAGCATGATCAATTAGCATATCTTCTAAATATTTAGAGCTCAAAACTCATACATTTAGAATTGCCGTTTGTAAAAGTGCAACATTTAGATTTAAAGCACAACATTTCATTTTTTAAACCCATTTATCTCTAAATGTGTGAACATTGTGTGAAAATGGCACTAAAACTACAATAGTAATCGGGGGAGGCAATAGGAGCAGAGAGCCTCGCATTAACATCGCTCCTTCTTTGCCATGGTCAGAGATGTGCATCCAAGCTGCTTGGGTTCCAGTGGAGTGGGCTTCTGATGTAGGTGGAAGTTTCAGTAGATGATTTAAAGTAGAGATTAGCAGTGGGACAGGCTCCGGAGCTGGTTTCACCCGGGAGCAGATTGAGAGGTCCACACAAAGGGCGAGCTGAATCGTGCCCTCTAGTCTCTCAGGGAGCTCCCGAGCAGCCAGCTCGTCCTTTAGACAAGGAGAGAGACCCTCATTATATGCGGTCCAGAGGGCAGCATCACTCCATGTCCCCTGTATTGACAGAGTGTGAAATTCGGCTGTGTATTTGCTGGCTGTCTTGTCTCCTTGCCCGAGATAATAGAGCCTGGAATCAATTTCCACCATGCTCTCAAGGTGTTGAAAGCCGGCCCTGAGCTTACGAGAAAACTTAGGGTAAGAGAAGGGAGGTAAAAAGCGTGATGATGCTCCAGTCCAAGCAATAGTGGGTGTGCTGAAACTTAAAATGAGATTTAGTTAATTCAAGAATGTCATAGTCCTGCCAATGGCCACGGGAGGGTGCCATAGGGCCGCGAAAATTGGATCGCAGCGGTGGGACTTTAGTCATTAGCAAGATTATTTAAAGAGCTCGGTCCCCAGCTGCATTCATGAACTCCTTAATGTCTTCACCCTAGTTTCCTCTACCTCACCACCTTCTATTTTCCTCCTCATCTTTACCCTCACCTCATCTCTATTTACCGTCCCTAGTCCCTCCTTGTCTGTATATAGTGCTGTAATAAAGTTCCATTATCATGCAAACCCGCCAAGATGCCTCCTTTACCTCACTTAAATGGTTCAAAACGAACCAAACTGTGACAGAAGGAGTTCGTCTTTCAGGCGTTGCAGGTTCTCTCTCATCGTCTCCTGCTTTCCACCCGCTCGGCCAGAGACTCTAGAGGGTGTGATAACACCTCCACTTCAACCCGTCTGGTCCTAGCAGTCCACCTCTGTCCCGACTCCCAGGTCATCCCAGTTCCCCCTTTCCCTCCAAATCTCTCTCTCTCTTCGACTCTCGCTCGCCCTCCAGCTCTCATGCTCACTCACCCTTCGGCTCTTGCTGACCCTTCGGCTTGCGCTTTTCTTCCGACTTGCGCCATCTCTCCCCCGGGTTCTCTCACTCTGTCCAGCTCACGCTTACCCTCTGGCTCACACTTTTCTGCCGGTTCTCACTCTCTCTCCCTCGGGTTCCCTCTTGCTCTCTAATTCTCTCTCTCCTCTCGGTTTGCTCTCCCTCTCTGATTCTCACTCGCTCTCCTCCTCCGGTTCTCATCCTCTCTCCAGTTTGTTTTCTTTCTCTTTCTTGCCCTCTGGGTCTCACTCGTCCTCTGGCTTTTTCCCTTCTCCCGGCTCTCTCTCGATCTCCGATTCCCGTTCTCGCTCCCCCTCTGATTCTCTTTCCTTCCTCATTCTCACTCGCTCCCTTCCTCCAATTCTCATCCTATCTCCAGTTGGGGCTCTTTCTCAGCCTCCGGTTCTCTCTTGTCCTTCGGGTCTCTCTCTTCTCCTGATTCTCTCTCATTCTCTGGCTCTCTCTCGTCCTCCGGCTCTCTCTTGTCCCTCAGCTCTGGACCCAGGGCTGGGTTCCCCAGCTATGGACCCAGGACCGGGTTCCTCAGCTCCAGACCCAGGGCCGGGTCCCTCAGCTCCAGCTTCTGTCACGGTCCTACCAATGGCCATGGGAGGGCGCTTTAGGACAGCGGAAATTGGACGCAGCTGTGGGACTTCAGTAATTAGCAAGACTATTTAAAGAGCTCGGTCCCCAGCTGCATTCATGAACTCCTTAATGTATTCAAACTTGTTTCCTCTACCTCACCGCCTTCTATTCTCCTTCTCACCTTATCTCTGTTTACTGTCCCTCGTCCCTCCTTGTCTGTATATAGTGTTGTAATAAAGTTCCATTATCATGCAAACCCGCCAAGATGCCTCCTTTTTCTCACTTAGATGGTTCAAAATGAACCAGACTGTGACAAAGAATATATCACACGTTCCATCCCTCTCATTCCACTTCTCCGGGAGTGACATTTTTGGTACAGTAGGGGTAGCTGGGGGTTGGATAGCCATGAGCTGGGTGTGCAGACTTACAACCTCCTGCTGAAAGTTCACAATCTAGACTGCCTGCCGGTTCACTGTTTTCCGGAGACCAGCAAAATCCACTAGGCTCACTTGAGACTCTGTCACGAGACATGAACTGAATAATCGGACATATTCGCACTGTGCTGTATGATTCAAGAGCCCAAACGCATATACAAATGAGAGAGCCAGTAGACCATGCATTTTGATCTGTGAAAGCTCCAATCCAAGGAAAAAAAGGTTCCCACAAGGAACCAATATTCACACACACACAGAAAGGTATATTCCTGGTTCCTAAGAACCAGAGTACTCATGGCAAGTTGTGAAGGCTCTGTGAAAGCCCGTATTTGACTGAAATATATGTGCTTAGTGCTTAACTAATTCCTGTTTATATATCCTTAGATTTGAGTGATTTTCTGTGCCAACTAGACATCACATGAGTGGTGTGTGTATTTTCTCCCTCACAATAACAGTGCTGCTTTTGTGATTAAGTTAACTTACAGTAGGCTGCTTAACCTCTCTCAAGAACGAAAAGTGTGGAGGGTTATCCAATTCACTTTTGGGTTATGGTGACAAAGATTAGCAAAAAACCAAAGAAGGTTTCAGTGATCTTTCTTCAGGAGTTATCAGAGGATCTCAAAGATCGACTGGCTACACAATATTACTGGAGACCCTGGCCATAAACTGGAGACTCTGGTCAGTCAAATGAATGCTTCAGCAGCACTGTGGTCAAATGAAGGAACATGCACCAAACCTCTATTTCTGCCTAAACCAATTAGATTCACACATCTCCAAATTCTTATGGAAAGACAAATCACAATAAATCAGTTTAAAAACCCTACAGAAACCAAAAGACTGTGGAGGTTTAGCCCAACTTTCATTATTACTTCCTCGCCAATAGATTACAAAATGTTTCGAGATGGATTAACCAGCCCACTAGATACACTATGACTGAATGTAGAACAAATAGATATTTCAGAATTGCCCTTTATCAGCTCCAGCATTAAACATAATGAATGTTTCCAAAGCTTCAACATCAATACATATCTGACGGCCTGGTGGGATTTTCTGCAATTAACCAAGTCTTCGCTTACCCTCTGCAAATGTACATCCATCTGGAACAACCCTGACATCCTACTGAAGAGTTTTCAATTTCAAATCATGGAAAGACAAAGGTATAAGGTATAAGGTATAAGGTATAAGGTATAAGGAGCACATTATTCAAAATGTATCCCATTTCATGAACTCATATCACAGTACACTATTCATAGTGGTAAATTCTTAGAATCTCAACAACTTAAATCCTCAATTCAGGTTCCTTGGCGGGCTGCCTGTATGGCTGTGGGCAGGGCTGCTTGCATTCCCTGGCGGTGTGTGCCAGCGCCGGCCGGGTGACTGGTCTCTGCTGGTGCATGCTAGTGCGGGCGTGGTCTGTGCTTGTCTGGGGACAGGGTCTTGTCTGCAGTGGGGCCCTCCGCATTTCACCGAGCACGCCACTCTCTGTGGGGCGACTTGACAGGCGCTGTCCGAATCCTCAGGAGCTGGCACGTCCTGGGGGCTGGGTAGGGGTAGAATGGGAGGGCTCATGGATAGGTGATTTCGGCCCCAGGCCACACTGTCTGGATAAATGGGTGTCTGGATAGTTCGTATGTATGTGTGTATGGCTGGTGTGGTGCTTTTTTTTTTTTCTTTCTCCCCTCCATTCGCCATCCTAGATATCGCATTCAACTCAGGAACATAAGGGGGTGAGCAGCCACTCGCCCCCCAGTCTTAAGGCCTCGGGGGGGCGGGGTCCTATATAAAATATAAGTGTGTGTGTGTGTAAGTGTATGTTTGTGGGGTGTGTAAGTGTATGTTTGCTCTTTTTGCCGGGAGCCTCAGCCACTGGAGCTGCTCTGTCTCCCTGGGACACCGGGATGGCATGGTTGAGGCCCTTTACATCATAGCAAAACATTCCAAGACAAACAAGGACACTGCATGCGCACATTCACCCACTTACTCACTTACTCCCCCCACTCACACATTCACACACATTGACTCACTCACTCACACATTCACTTACCCATCCACTAACTCATTCACGCACCTATTCACTCACCTAGACAATCACTCACCCCCCTACATGCACGTGCGCACTCATCCACTAAATCACTAAATAACCCACTTACTCACTAACTCACCCACTGACAAATTCACTAACACATTGACTCACTCACTCACACATTCACTTACCCATCCACTAACTCACTCATTCACGCACCTACTCACTCACCTAGACACACACAGTCACACACAAGCACACACATATGCACATAGACACATACAGACATGCACTAATTCAGACATACATCCACTCACACAGGCACACACATGTACGGGAATACATAAGCAAAGATACATACACGCACACAAATAAAGGAATATACATAATCAAAAGACTACCCAGAGCCATAGGTTTCAATGCACAGTCATAGAAATAACAGTAGGAGTGAAGGTGCTGCCATTGCTGTGTGTTCTGTTGTGTGTTAGTGTGGCTGGTCTTGTTTTTCAGGTGCAGAGTGTTTTCATCTTCAACCTCAGTCAACTTCTGTGTTTTATGTTTTGTTTTTGTGTAGTTTTCTTGTACTTATTTATTTTGATGTATGTCCCCCTTAATTTTTTTTGTTTAAATGTATTTTTTTATTTATTTTTTTCTCTACCTCCTTTTTTTCTTGTCTTTCTCTCTCTGTATTTACTTTACCCATGTATGATCTGGTCTAATTTAAAATCAAATAAATTAATAAATAAAATTTTAAAAGCTTAGAAATCAAGAGAGGCATATACTGTCAAGCCCCACTTAGCAAAGCAAAGGTGTCCGGCGCACCAAGGCACCCAGTTCCATATTCTGCTTTCTAAGATGACCGATCAGGTTTTAAAAAAGTTATATCCTATATCATGTTATGTATATATCATGTTTTATTATATATATATCATGTTTAGTTTTTCTATTTTTCTATGTCCATCTCCCCCCAGGTGGCTCGGCCAAAAAAACGCGGTGAGACAGTCCGATTCAGCCAGCATGCCGTAATAGCCAACCATGACAGTCGGGCATGTCTTATGATCAGGGTGGCCAACATGCGCAAAAGCCTCCTACTGGGTTGCCAGGTAAATATCAAATCAAATCAAATCAAATTTATTTGTATAGCGCTTTTAACAAATAGACATTGTCTCAAAGCAGCTTTACAG